>CAAKHD010008490.1:0-12471 GCA_901007705.1 Fistularia tabacaria | reverse complement strand
CTCCGACACATTCCGCAACCCCCGAGTTCAGATCTCACACAGCCGTCACACTGCAGTGACACACACTCTTCCTCGCCACCGTAGAACATGGACACTGTCAGACATCTCAGCTTCCTGCTGGTCCTTTGGCTGCAAGGTGAGGAAATCGTGTCGCCGCTTCACCGAAGATGTACGGATTTATTCTGATGAACAAACGACTCGCACCGTTTGTCACACAGGTGCTGCCAGAGGGAAAGGAGCTGAAGATGTCACTCAGACCACATTCATCTGGGAGAACCAGGGCAATGACGCAACTATGAGCTGCAACCAAACCAAGGGTTCGGACTATATCCAGATGTACTGGTTCAGACAGCTTCCAGGAGAAGCCATGAAGATCATCGTGTTCACAACTACATACAAAAAAGTTCATGACTTTGGAGATTCTGACCCAGAGAAATTTGCAGCCACGAAGGCAGACGCCAAGACTGGGACGCTGATGGTGAAGAGGCTGCAGCCAGAAGATCAAGGAGTGTATTTCTGCGCTGTGAGCAAACACAGTGGCACACAAACACCTGCCTGCTGAACAAAAACCTCCCGAGAAAGAAAGTGTGGTCCTGCAGGGGGACCTCCAGGACCTCCCGTTCACCGATGACACTCCCACCTCCAACCTCCCAGGTCTCTGCAGCTGCAGACGCTCAGATCAGATCTAGGAGCTGCAAAACATGGACTCCATCCAACAGAGTCCACTGATCTTCTTCATTCTCTTGCTCCTTAGAACAGGTAAGAGCTTCCAACATGGAACAAACTGGAACTTTAACAGGAACAGGTTGTCCTGAAACATACATATTTTCAAATACAAGGCTTCTCCTCCTGGTTGTGGTCGACCTTATCCTGCAGATACGGGAATTTTAAAGGAATGAAGTGATGACTTTTAAGGACGTAAATGATCACAAAAAGGATTTCAGGTTCCTTTTGCTCAATTAAATGTATTTCGGAGAGTTCATCAGAATCTGCTGACAATTTCCTCGTTGTTCTTTTGACTGTTTTTAATGTCTTGCTGGTATTCATGTAAAATCCAGCAAAACTTGAGACATTTTTTAACTTTTAGAAAGTCTGGAAATCTCAATGTGCATCTTTAAGCTCATTCATTTCTTGGGATCTCAAGGATCTTCTTGGTTATTGAACCAAAGTTATTCCTCTGGTCCAGATGGGGTATGAGGTCTAATCTGTTGAACAACTTTGACTCGTGGTGTCATCTCTAACTCTACAGGAATAGAAGGAGCTGAAGATGTCACGCAGACCCCATTCATTCGGGAGAACCAGGGCAATGATGCAACTATGGGCTGCAACCAAACCAAGGGTTCGGTCTATTTCATGATGTACTGGTTCAGACAGCCGCCGGGAGAAGCCATGAAGATAATAGTTACCACACAAGCTGGCAGTCAAAACTACAATTTTGGAGATTCTGACGTGAATAAATTTGCAGCAACAAAGCCAAACGCAGAGAGCGGGACGTTGACGGTAAAGGATCTCCAGCCAGAAGATCAAGGAGTGTATTTCTGCGCTGTGAGTGAACACAGTGGCACACAAACATTGGACTGCTGAACAAAAACCATCAACACCAGGACGGTTGATGAGCGAAGACCAAGCTAGAAACAGTGATCACAGCTGGTGTGGTCGAAGCTGTGTTAGAGCTTCAGGAAGATGACGGAGGAAATTAACGAGATAAGTTATTCTCATTTCTCAAACATACAGGAAAAACATTTAAAATAGTCTCTTTTTGGATGATTTTTTGTCAACATGCAAAGTTGACTTTGGCATTGTCTTGTGTTTGAAAACATCAGTAAAGCCTAAATCTAGTGCCATTTTTCGAGTTTCCACGGCCAATTCGCTGGATTATATTCAAAATAACAAGGAAACATGTCAGCTCTAACCAACCTATCAGAAATCAGATACAATTTCTGATTTGAAAAATGTAAAAAAAAAAAAAGAAAAATTAAAACCATAATCCAAACATTGGCCTTGATATTTTAAGGTGAGACAAATGTCAGCTTCCTGGTGCCGAAAAGTCCTCAGACCGATTTACAGAAATTCACTGAAAATCAATCTTATCAATCTACAATTTTTAAAATGTGTCCCTCAAAACTTACTTTGCACCAAATAATGACAGCGTTCTGTCAGCTCACACCTGTAGATTGCCAGTAGGGGGCGCTCTCGGCCTGGCTATCTGCAGTTTTACATAAAGTCATTCAGTGTTGCTTCATTCCAGTTTAACTATTTTAAAATGAAACAAATATCACAGAAGGAGAAGGTCACGTTTTTACATGCCATCTGTTCATCTTGAAGCCATCAGGCAAATTATTCATGTGGACAATTTCAATCTCTACACTACAATATTTTCTTTTATTTAATTTGTATGTATCTTATGTATTTTGTATGTATTTTACACATGGGTCTGAGCTAACATTTCCATTCTACCGATAACCGCGTTATGCAAGCGAGCAGGAGGCAATCCGGAAGGTACAAGGAAAAGTACCTGGGCGCTTTAAAAGTTGGCTGAATGAAAAGATTCAAACGAATGGGCACTACGACCCGCCAATCAAGTGAGAGGCCACATTCTACAAAGACAATTAGGCTCCTCACAATTTAAGGAACGCTTCATCTCATGTCCAGCACCCGAACAAGGAAACAACCGAGATCCAAGGGTACATCCAGAAGATGGCCCTATAAGAGTAGCCGCTAAGGAAGGAGAAACGCCAATGGTGCAGAAGAGGAAGAGGGATGATCATGGAGGGACAAGCCCCCCCCCCCAACATACCATCATCAGATAAAGGACGTAGCAGATATCAAAGAGGTCCACTAGAGGCTGAGGATAACATGGCCTGAAAGACAGTTTGGGTCCTTGATCGAAGTGGCCCAAGAACGTGCTAGTAGTGCACGAGCAATGGCGGCTTGGTTCTACAGCAGACAGGCTGTGGAAAGAGGTCATACTGGGGGGTAAGACACAGTCAGGAAAGGCATACATGTTGCCAATTGGACAGGCATGGTGACAGGAACAGGAGCTGTAGGTCCCAAGGCCAGAATGGAGGACTCCTAAAGTGCTTGGGGCTAACGGTGCTCAAATTGTGATTGTGATCCATCCAGATGTCGCCCTTCGTCTTCTTTTTCTTTCCGCTGCTCTCTTCAGGGGTTCGTCACAGCAAATCAACTTCCCCCATCTAACCCTATCCTCTGTATCCTCCTCTCTCACACCAACTAACTTCCTGTCCTCTTTCACCACATCTATGGATCTTGTCTTCGGTCTTCCTCCAGGCCCCCTGACCGGCATTTCCAACCTCAGGATCCTCCCACCAACATATTCACCATCCCTCCTCTGTACATGTCAAAACCCATCTCATGTGCCCTCCCTCATTCCTGATGGAGAGGGGGAAAGAACAGGAGGAGTTCAAAAATGATCAGGGGGTCTCAGAAGAGGTATGTGGTCTGTTTTAAAGATAAAAAGTCTAGCGAGGACATAGAAAAATAGTCATAATAATATGTCAGTTTTTGTTCTTTGTTTTTAAACAGCATCATGTGACAGGATGGGTTATGCGCCGCTGCCCCCAGCTGCTCCATTTCCATGGTTATCTGTCAGATCAGCAGGTCAAAATGCTCCCCGCACTCATCTTTGTCACCGTTTCTCTGCTTGGCGCCGCAAGTATTAAATGCCAGCCACTGTCTCACATCAGATAAAGTACCCGCAGATTTGAACTTTCGCTGATTGCTGATTTGTTTCCAGGTGGCAGGGAGGGAGTCCACCAGCCCAGAGGTTTGCTTGTCAAGAGGGGTCAGGCCACTCAGATGCACTGCCATCAAAGCCTCGGTGGCGTTTACCACCACATGTACTGGTACCAGCAGTTACCAGGGGCGCCTTTAGAGCAGATCGTATACATGGTGCCTTATGCAAGTCGTCAAGAATTTGGAAACTTCAGCCAGGACAAATTCTCTGCCGTGATGACGGACCCCAGGAATGGGTTACTCGAGTTGAAAGATGTGCAGCGAGCTGACGAAGGGGTGTACTTCTGCGCCGTCGCAGCGCACAGCGATGCAGATGTTTTGCGATGTTGCACAAAAACCACAGATGTGACAGCAACTGGCTCTGTGGTCCCCATGTTGAGCTTGAGTGCTGACGCTCAAAACCTGAGATGCATCGGCATGAACGAGGAACTTGCACAACTTGCATTGAAAGAAAATTTACAACAAATTCGGTACACATGCTGTAATACAATTTCATCTGGGACAGTGAATTAATATCTCAGTAGCAACGGCTTGGTTCATGATTTGTTAACTAAAAGTAGCAGTAGAGAAAATTGTTTTGAAAAGACCTTCACACTGAAATACTTTAGCACCTCTCATCTCACCCTCAAAAATAACATCATATATATATATTTGTATATATATCATGTAAAGTACATTTTTTTCCTCAATCAATTATGTTTTTACTTCATAAAAAACAAAGGCCTGGCCTGAATTGGCAACACCAAGCGCCAGTCAGAAATGACTTTTCATGATATCAAATCAATATTATGCTGATGACTCCTTGGTCTATTTCTTGGACTTGCTGTCTTTTTCTGTTATGATTCAGCTGATTTAACCTATTCTAGTCATCTCCATCCCCAAACCTAAAGGAGCTGAAATTCTCCTTGTCAGTCTTCGAGTAGCTACTCAGGTTTATTGGTCCATTTCATCCAGGAGCAGAATTCGGTGTTATCCGATTCGGCTGTCTTTGTCCAGTATACTACCTTTGACAGACTTGACCTTGTCTGACACATCAGCCACTGCCTCGCTGTGCCATAACTTACTATGATGTCTTTCTCACGTGATAAAGAGATATGACGCTGTGGTATTTAAGGAAGGACCGGGGAGACAAAGGCCAGTTGTGACAATAATTCCTCAAACACCATTAACAAACTGACAGTCAACTTTCTTGTCCCAGAATGTCCCGGCTCCAAACCACGCCCCCAGCCTGTGGGGTGAATGGCCACGCCCCCTAGTATCCGCCACAATGTAGATGATATAAAACTCATAGTGAATCATCAATACCTTCATATCTATGACATTAGTGTATCACCTGCAGGATTTGTGTTGCCTTGTGAAACATGTACAATATTCCTGGTATGGCATCTGTATCACTTAGATAGGGCCGGTATGGCAACTGGAAGGTAGAGCCATTGTCCTTGGAACCGAACATTCCTGGTTCCCGGCTCCTTCTCGTGTGTCCAAGTGTTGCTGAGCAACACACTGAACCCCTCACTGCTCCCCTGGCGCTGCTCGACAGCAGCCAACTGCACATGGTTCATCCATGAGGGGTTCAATGCAGAGAAGCATTGATAGAATATAAAAAAAATAAATAAAATACATAAAAGTCTCATCTCCCTGCAAAGGGGCCACAGCAAGGTTGAGTTTGTGCAGGTCTCGATTGGAAGAAACAATGGTTCTCCGGACCATGTGGCTGGGGAGAGGGAAGTCTGGGCCTCCCTGCTCCGGCTGCTGCCCCTGCAACCCGACTTCAGATAAGCGTTGGACAATGGATGGATGGTTGGATGGATGGATGACAACAGAATGACAACAACAAGGATTAATTCAATCAATGGACAAATGATCTTCGATCCACATCTGTCTCTGTTCAACGTCGCCCCTGAGCCAGGAGGAATGCAAGAGTAATCCATTTAGCAGAACAGCGTTGACAAGGACGGCCGGCTGATTGGTGTGGCCATCTGTCACGTTTCTTGCCAATGACTTTTATGTCAAACCATTTCTTTTTTATTTCTTTCACTGGTCCAGCTTCTGATCCAGCAGATTTGATTGCAGCTGTTACCTTCTCCAACGTTGAATTCTTTCTTTTGTTTGTCACGGCTGAAATAAATTGTCCAAACGCTATTTTGTGACAAGTTTAAACTTCCCCTTCGACAACCTCAATCTCCGTGTTGGTGAAATTGCTCTCCTTCGGCCTCTTTGCCATGATTTATGAAAAGGAAAAAAAAAAAGTCCATTCGCAATTTCTTAAAGGGATTGTTGCCGCAACTATGGCCAATTGGGGGGTCTTTCTGAGTGCAAATGAGGCTAAACACGGATGAGCATGGGCGTTTCGGACAGGATCACTTAGAAGTGTACGGCAGCTGTGCCCATGTTTGATAAGTATAGATTTTTTTTGTACTCATGCATCTGTTTGCATTTGTAGTCGTAAGCAAGACTGTGGGACCTTTTCTACACACCGTTGATGAATAAGGGCCCGGTCCTCCTGGCATAAATAAAAAAGAAAATGGTCCCAGCGCGGAGCCTTGTGGTACACCTCATTATTAGCACAAGGTTTGACTTGATGGGTTGGAACTTGACTGCTTACTTTAATTGTAAAAATATGTGACAGCTGACGTGAGGGATCGGCCTCAGGGCTACCTTGAGCTGACTCCTCCCAGCCAACAACATTCTCTTACACCGATTGACTTCCTGCTTCTTTCACCAGTCAAATGCTGGCATTCTGTTACGTGAATATTCAATTCGAGGAAAAGCAAAATGATCGGTCCTCTCCTCTTCTGTTTTCTAGCAGGTAACAAGTAATGTTTTCAAATGAAATAAGGAGGTCTATTTGCAACCTTTGTCACAAACTACAGTTTATATTCTGTTTCCTCTCCAGGAGCCTGCCTGGCTTTCGAAGTCCGTCAAACTCCTTCAAATGTCATCAAAGAAGTTGGCGACAAAATGACGATTTTCTGCAACCACAATAAAACGGACTACAGGCAAATGCTGTGGTATCAGCAGCCTCATGGAGACACGAGCATGAAACCCATCGGATACATGTACATGAACAACATCAAAATAGAGGACGGTTACAGAGATTTTATTATTTCTGGAGACTTGTCATCAAATCAACCAAAGAATGGATCTCTGTCTCTTAATGCTGTGGGACACGTTCACAGCGCTGTGTATTACTGCGCAGCCAGAGAAGCACACTGACTGTTTCTGTCTCTGCCTCCTACAAAGACTCAGCATTATGCATATTCATAACGATCTGAGACAGCTGGTTCTCCGAGTTGGGGGTTGGATGAGGTGCCAACAACTCCACCCTGCAAGACCACCACCCTGTTACAGAAACTGCAGCAGTGTCTCAGAGGGATCGGCCGAGCATAAAAAGTCATCTGAGAGGTGAATAAAGGTGTTTTATCACTGGCATAAAAGCAAAATAAAAAAGAGGCCCAGTATAGAGCCTTGAGGCACACCTCATAATTGGCACAAGGTTAGACTGGATGGGTTTGAATGTGACTGCTTTTGACTTTAAAAGTAAAAATATGTGTCAGGTATGATGTGAGCCAGGCATGAGAGCCTCCTTGAGCAGGCTCCTCCCAACCAACAACATTCCCTGTGGCTGCAGAACTCTCTTCTTCACCTCCTTCTTCTACTCGTCTGATGGTGGCAGTGTCATCATTTCTATCTCTTGTCTTATGAACATCTTCATCTTCCATTTGAGGAAAAGCAAAATGATCTGTCCTCTCCTCTTCTGTTTTCTAGCAGGTAACAAATAATGTCTTCAAATGAAAAAAAGAGGGTCACATTTCAGCCTTTGCAAAAAAAAAGCGACAGTTTACTGTATATTCTATGTTTGTTTCCTCTCCAGGAGCCTGTCTGGCTTTGGAAGTCCGTCAAACTCCTTCAGATATCATCAGAGAAGTTGGCAAAGAAATGACGATTTTCTGCAACCACAATAAAACGGACTACAGGCAAATGCTGTGGTATCAGCAGCCACATGGAGACACAAGGATGAAACCTATCGGTTTTATGAACTGGGCCAGGCCCACAGTGGAGCAGAATTACAAAGATTTTAATATTTCTGGAGACTTGTCATCAAACCAACCAAAGAATGGATCTCTGTCTCTTAATGCTGTGGGACACGTTCACAGCGCTGTGTATTACTGCGCAGCCAGAGAAGCACACTGACTGATTCTTGTTTCTGCTCACAACAAAAACTCCCCCCTCCATTTGATAGAAGTTTTCAATTATAGACTGAATCAGGTGAATCACACTGAGAAAGAAAATAATCAACAAAAGTCCAGACTCATCAGATGATGTTACAATATCATCCAAAAAATGATATTAGATTGTGAGTGGGAGTCAAAAAGAACTCAAATTGAATCATCATGGAAAACACACAAGTTTCCACGAGTTCAGGCGTCTTTTCAAAGTTCTTGGTAATAAATGAGATGCAGCACATTTCACATGTTTAGGGGAGAAAATGAACGTTTCCCCCGGTGAGTGGGTTGTAGCTAAAGAAAAATAAAGTTTTTCTGCTGAGCGGTAGAAAGCTAGTTCATGCTGTCAAGAAAACGCAACCAAACTGCAACCAAAAAACAAGAATAGCAGCATGAATAAGTCTTTATAGCAAGAAACCAATGTGTGTTGTTCTCCAACACACTCAGGAGAACAACATACATTTGAATGTCTTCCCAAAAAGCAGCTGATTTAACAAAGAGCAACACAGTGGAAAAATAGTTGCCAATCCACATCCATTAATGGTAGATATGAGCGCAAGATCAGAAAGGGATGAGAACATTAACTGCTAACTAAATATACTGTGTACTGTGTACAATACATTCGTATCCCAAAATCCATCCATCCATCCTATACAGACACACAACCATTCACTCACTCATTCAGGACAGTTTTCCCAATTTTTTCCACTGAACCTCCTGCATGTGTTTGGACTGTGGGAAGAAATCGGAGAACCCGGAGGAAGCTCACCACACATGAGGAGAACATGCAGACAGCACACAGAAAGGTTCCCTTTGCCCAAATCCAGCCAGGGTCATATATATATATATATATATATATACACACACACACATATATATCTTATCTTATCTTATATACACATACACATATATATACACACACATATATATACACATATATATATTTAATATATATACACACATCCACATACACATACATATACAAATATATACATATATATATACACATATATATATTTGATATATATACACAAATATATATACACACATAGATAGATAGATAGATAGATAGATAGATAGATAGATAGATAGATAGATAGATAGATAGATAGATAGATAGACAGATAGATACACACACACACATATATATATATATATATATATATATATAAATGTGTGTGTGTGTGTGTGTGTGTGTGTGTGTTGTGATACTAATATATTGTATATAGTACACAGTATGGTTAGTTCACAGTTAATGTTCTCATCCCCTTCTGATCTTGCGCTCATATCTACCATTAATGGATGTGGATTGGCAACTATTTTTCTACTGTGTTGCTTTTTGTTAAATCAGCTGCTTTTTGGGAAGACATTGAAACGTATATTGTTCTCATGAGTGTGTTAGAGAATGAATACGTTGGGCTCTCGCGATTAGTGTGACGTAGACTGTCAGGAGTCTCCCCAGCATCCCTTGCTTCGGTAGTTAGAACTTTGCACGTTGGGAGGACAGAATGTGGAGGCACCGTGAACTAGACTATTTGCCATGTAAATTAAAGTGCATTATCCACGAAGAAGTGATTCCTCTGCTCTATTTGCCTGCTGCAAATATCACATATTGAGCTCAGAGCTGAGTGGAGTGCGATTTGATTTCATGGCGCCAAATCAAACCAAAGTTATCTTGTGACTCTTTCCATGTGGAGCAGGTACGGACCAGACTCTAAGATTATTTACAAAAAGCCAGCATTCCCCTAATAGCAAACCACTTGGCGAGGAGACAGTGGCAAGGAAAAACTGCCCATTGCCAGGCAGAACCTGGCATAGATCCGACCTGATCCCCGGCTGAGGTAGAAGGAGAAAGCGAGAAAGGCCAGACGGATAAGAATTCAAGTCTGACAGAAAGTGGGGGTGATAAGGTTGGGTCGGACGGGAACAAATCATCTCATATAAATAATAACAGCAGTGCTAACAGTTATGTGGTAATAGCTGACATGATACAATAATAGGTTTACTATTCATAAAAGAAAATATGGTGAGGGCCTGGTAGAACCACTGCAGTAGATCAAGACACGCCGCCTTGGAACCTGCAAAATGAGACAGCGCAGGGACTCGGGAGAAGACATGAGGTTAGTATCATGCACTGATGTAGGAATAAAAGGTGCAGACAGGGTTGGAAGAGTGGGAGGAATGTTTGGGTGGACATACCCAGCAGTGTAAGCCAATGAGGGCCAAGCCTCGCAAGCCGAGCCATAACTATGAGCATCCACAAAATGAGAGGTTTTAAGCCTGTTCTTAAGCACAGAGAGGGAGTCCACCCCCCAAGATAGGGATTGGAAGATGGTTCCACAGAAGGAGTGCTCCTGCCCTCATTCTGCAAGTAGAGACTATTGGGACCACAAGTAGCCCTGCGTCGTGGGTGAGGGAAGAGCACCAGTGCGGAAACCCTTTTGAATGTCACGGTTCAGCCTCCGCCGGACGCACGGCTGCCGCTCATTACTGTCAATAAGTGAGAAGTTAAAAGCCATTGTCGGAGTCCCACGAGCTGGGTCTTCTCTGTGACTGCCTTCCTTTCGCCCTTGCCCTCTTTCCTTTCACTCGTGCCTTCTTCTGTCTTTCTCTCGAAGGCCTGTCTCTCGCTTCTGTCTCCCTCTCTGAGTCTGGACAGGGGCTGCGTCTCCCGTTCTGTCTTCCTTTCCCCAGCATCTTTCTTACGATCGTCCTTCTTCCATCCCTGTGCCAGTGACAGGATTCCTTCGGTGCCAGGCGAGACTTTCCAGCGGTTCTGCTGCTGGACCGGCCAAGTCCAGACGCCCCAACCGCCCAGACCCGACCAGGCCTCTCTTCGAGTTCTCCAACTCTACTCTGTTCATACCAACTGTTCACCTGCAGCCGGAATCTCAGTGAATGCCGGCGTCAGTGTTCTCCAAGCTGGCCTCCCGGTACTGACGTTGCCTGTCTTCGAGTCTCCTGCCCCATCAGTGGATGCCAGCATTCTCCTGCCTGGCCTCCTGGTACTGACTGTACCATGCTACGATGTTGCCAGAACCTGAGTAATTTTGTTTTTGAACTCTCAGTTGTTTTGATTCATTTGGGTCCAAACAAACAGACGCCTACCAGTGAGCACAAACCAATGGAGCTGCTCTCACCAAGAAATTCTCTGAAGGGATTTTCCTCTGATTATGCCTCAGGTTCTCCAGAAACTTTTCACAAACAGGAAAAAGCCTTTGGTAGACGGTGAAAGTTGACAGTTTTAAAAAAAAGTGTTGTTTTTTTTCAGTAAAACTGATGGGGCCTAAAAAGTAAATATTCTAACAAATGAAAAGAATGAAAAGTTAATATCGTGATCAGGAAAAGCCTTGGTAAGAGAGTATGTGATAAGTAGTATTTCACACCTGTGCATAATAATTTCCCCTTGACACAAACACGCACACAATAAATGTAATGGAAGTTCTGAGCAGAAGAAGTGACTGTTTGCCAGAACCAGCAGGAGGAAGAGCAGCAGAAGATGAAGGTGGGTTGGAGGCGAGGGGCGGAGCAGAGCCATGACAAAGACACACAACATTTTACAAGCATTGAGAAAGAAACCTCTGCTTCCAACAACAGCTTGGAGGTGGTTTTCTCTCCAGGATGCTGCCACGTTTCTACATGTTTGGATTTTTCCTCTTTCTACAGAGAAGTAAGACCAGCTCACTGATGGTGACTTTATTGCCCCACATGAGTGTTTATTTGCAACTCCAATCATCTCTTCACAGTCAAAGTGGATGGAGTTACCTTTGAACAGCTTGCTGATCTGATCGTGAAGAAGGGCACCAAGGAGCTCAGGATAAACTGCAGCCATGACGACACCAACCTGAACCGGATGTTGTGGTACCAACATGACCCGAACAAAGGCTCCATGGACCTGATCGGTTACACATACGGTTCGAACAGTCAAACCGTCGAGGACAGTTTTAAAAAACAATTCAAGCTGGAAGCTGAAAACTACCTGAAGGGGTCCTTGATCGTCCCTGAAGTGGAGTCAACACACTCTGCTGTGTATTACTGCGCCGCAAGCACACAGTGATGTGGTTCAATATCAGCACTGAACCAAAAACTACCACATACAAGAATAAGACACCTGCTGCTCAGGGTTTCACTTCATTCACCATCTCTCTGCCGTCCAGCATGAATCCAATGGCAGCCACTGGAGGAACTTCAGGGGGCCTCAAGGCACTTGTTGATCTCCTGAACTAAGCCGATGATGATATGTAACAAAAGTAATCATAGGGCTTACAATGAACTCACAAATGTAGTTTTAATACACTGTAGACTTTTAACAAACATCCACTCCAGCTCCAGGAGTGTACCCCCACACTGAGACTGGAAGACGGTTCTACAAACTAGGACTGGGAAGTTGAGTGTTCTGACCTTTATTCTGCATTTAGAGACTACAGGGACGACGAGGAGCACTTTGTCCTGGGTTTGGGAAGAACAAAGATGCAAAGGCCTTTTGAAC
>CAAKHD010008488.1:95719-108209 GCA_901007705.1 Fistularia tabacaria | reverse complement strand
TTTTAGGTTTTGAATGTACAGAGTGGGATTTGGCTGAACGTTGCTCATGTTGTTGGGCGTGAGCATGCACTCGTCCGTACGCGTGCGTGCGCGCACACACATACACACACACACACACACACAGACACACACACACACACACACACAGTTACTTACAAAGGCAGGGCACACCAACTCCTGTATTATGCCCTGGGTGTATAAGAAGCAATTCAGCCTGTTGTAGGACATTTAATTTGAGTCGCGACTCAAGCGCACACACATTTGCACAGATATATGGACTATAATAGCAAGAACGCTGAATAGAACAGAGTCATGCCTGTAATAAGTGAATACATTTATCTTGACATTGTTCTATAGATGTTTTACATATATATAGTACATTTAAAAATGTGCTTAGAGCGAAAAAGAATAGAAGGGAAATCAAACTAAGGACTAAAGAATGTATTGTAGACATGCAGCGATATTGATTGAGGATAAAGACCAAAGCCTGATGAAGATCAAAATTTAACCTAACCTCAATTACCACATCACCCCTAACCTTAACCAGGACCGCAGAAATGGCATTCTGCTAGATTAGGGGCCTCAGAATGTCCCCAGAGAACCGCTCCTTCAACCAGGCTCTGTGTTTAGACCTGAATTGCTCCCCAAGAGGTTCACACACACTCATGCGCACACACACACACACACACACACACACACACACACACACACACACCCTGCAGGTGCCCCAGCTTGTTCATCTGACCAATGTTGAGATGTCAGATGGTCACAGTGACTTTAGCCAAGCTTAGCCCAAACCCGTGTGTCTGTCTTAGCGCTAGTGCGATTTGTGTTCTAGTTCATCCATAAAGGATGGGCCAGTTCATAGGATGGTCCCCCGCCTATTCATATTTTGAGTTGCCTAGCAACCCTGGGTTTGCTGAAAAGAGAGGGATTACAGTGGTTAGGCACCATCTCCACACATCCCATTAGTCTATTCATTTTTCAGCCATACATAAAGTTTATTTTTCTAATTCTACAACTCTCTAGTCTCTCCAAACTTGGCTGTCTTTCCATCTCCCCCTCTGTCTCTTCTAATTGGCCCATTGACTGCGAAGGGATAAAAGTACGATAATAACGATGACAGAAATACAATGAAATTGTCAGGATAATGAATGAACTGGAAGTATAATTCAAAAACCCTGGTGTTTATAGGCTGCAAAAGCAACAATTTAATTACTGTCGATTGCCATTATGAGGATTCACACATCAACATCTACTACTCTCAGAGCTCTTGCCACTAAACAAATGTCTTTTAGAACTTTGAAAACTTGAACTTAGAAAATTGTGACACTGAATATCCAGTTTAAGTCAGAAGCATTGATTGTTTCTATGAAAGACATGATCTCACTTCAGGTTCACCCATAAACACTGACTGTAAAACAGCAGGCATGTACCACTTTCATCATACTGCAACAGCTGAAGGATCAGCTATAGATTTTAAATGATATTTTTTTATCTTATATCAATATATCTTTGTGTCTGATGTAAAAAAAATCATGTAGATTATTCGGAACACTATTTTTAGAGGAGTATCAAGAGTATATTTTCCTGTATTTGGTTCATTAATAGGCAGTGAGTGTCAGTCCCAGATGATAAGATTATGTCCAAGTTTATAAGAAATGCTATTATTGCTCATATTAAGTGTTCTATACAAATGCAATTTCATTCCAACAGCGTTAGACATCCTCTTATGTCCCTTCTACCCCAAGTCCCCAGTTTTCTGTTGTTTTCTTTTTTGTTGTTGTTTTTTTGAGGGACTTGAGATTTACTAATATTCAATAGACCAAGTACTCTTTTTCAGTTAGTTGCATGTCACTAATTTCACAAGACATTTATCTGCATTCAACTCTAGGCTCTGTAATATTGCCTTGGGAAGCATTCATCATTAATTTTAAATGAGATTTAATTGATATAATCTGGCATTTGTGCAGGAGTAAACTGCTGCTACATAATGCAAGAGATACTGACATTAAAAAAGATATGCAAAAGGGGGAAAATTGTAATAGCTCCTTCCATCGTGAAATATTAATTAAAAGTTCTGCACTGTCTGTGGACTTGCACCCATGCGATATTTCATTGTCTGTCTTTCCATGTTCGGCAACAGTTAGTGTTAGTGTGAACGAAACTGTAACTGTGCGCTGAGGTTTAGTTAATTAATCAAATTATCATTCTAATGAGCTTCCCTCCATCAGATAAGGGCATTGTTTGGAGGGTCTGATTTCTAGTTGATATTCAACCAGCAACTTCCCCACTGCAGAACAAAGCCAAAGGCTTACTAATGCTCTTACAGAGGGAGAGAGGCACGGGCACACACACGCACACACACACACACACACACACACACACACACACACGCACGCACGCACGCACGCACGCACGCACGCACGCACACACGCACGCACACACGCACACACAGGCACAGTTAGTCTTTATCTCTCATAGCCATTGTTTTGCACAATGAAGGTTATGAATTAGTGCATTGGCAATTGAGGGAATTGTACCAGACAAAAGTCATCATTTTTCCTTTTTTTTTCCCCAGCCATGTGTGCAGTGACATTAAATGTGTTATCAAAGGGGGGGGCATCAAATTTATATTAATTTAAAAAGGCATCTTGCACAGTACTCACCTTGGTACAAGAAAGATGCACATCATTTCTTACTTAAGACTCTCCTTAATACATATGTTCACTCAACCGTAGATTTTTTACTTGGTCCAAAGTACAAGCTTAAGAAACATTTGAAACATCTTTGAAACTCCTGGCTGAAATAGGGACTCAGTTATGAGAGCTTTGCAATTGATCATACCTAAAGTTCATTGAACAGTGTGACCATGTCAAAGTTTATAGCACTGCTGAATTACATCCGTGCCTGAGATGTAGTGTCTTTAATACATTGCCAGGTAAATATATATATGTTTGGAACACCATAGGTCAAGACCATAACTAACCAACATTTTGCATTGATTAATGAAAACTCATGAGGTCATATGTGGGTCAGTGCTTAAAAGTAACCAGTAGATTTCTCCTAAAGCTTTTTAAGAAACTCCACTCAGTCATTGTGCTATGGTACTAGCAGTGATGGAGAGTAGTACTATTACTAGTATGAGTACTCATGCACTGTGCAAAAGTACATTTTTTAAATGTTTGTAATTATCTAAGTATTTTGTGGTTAATAGTATTTCCAGTTGAAATATTCACCTACCTTTTATATATGTTTCTTTTTACTTTTCACAATACTTTGCACAATTGCTTTTTTTAATATGCCATGGTTTTTTTTTAAGTTGGTATAAAATGAGACATATAAATTAGTTATTAATTTTGAATATAATGTCACATGACAGTAATATTTATGTTATTTTATCCAAGTCACATTTTCAGTACAAGCCTTTACTTGCAGTTCAGTATTAGTTAGATTATTAATGTTCAGGATCTGACTGGTTCATTTACTACTATGTTTTCGAAAATGTGACCATTGTTGATCGTTGCATTGAATTATTATGACTATCATTTTTTTGGCATCAATTGAATAAGAAAAACAAACAAATTGCCTGATGGAACATGAGAGCGCCAAAACTAAACAACCATGATGAAAGGGTGCCAAGTTGATGTCATGAGGAACATAGTAACACCATGAAATGCATCTTTCTTTGAGAATTTATTGCAGACCTAAAATGAATGTAAGAACCCCTCCAAAACAGAAATTCTCTTTGAAAGTGAAAGGTCATCCTCTGATTTTTGACATTCAAAGAAAACCGTGGAAGGTAAAGTGTTGCAGCTTGCCTTACATACTATTCCATTGTACTCTGTGTGGCACAGCATTTCTAAAGGTTGCACTTTAACTGCAGTCCCCCTCAAAGGACATCTCATTTTTTGTCTTAATACCTGCTTAATATCCAATGAAAGCAGCAAAAATACAGACAGAGTAAAGTCACAAATGGTCAATTAGATAAAAGAAAAATTTAAATTTTTTTAAATTTATCTCAAACAACTCCAGCTGGCTCCAAGAAGAAAAGTCACTGACCCCATAAGGCCAGACACAAAGTCCACAGTCTGGTGTGTACTGTCAGGTCTCCTCCATTCCTTTATGTTGTGTGCCCCGTTGCTAAATGATATTGAGCCCCCTAACGTCACCTTGGGTTCCAGGATAAAAGACACTCAGCAGCCCACAGCTGTCACACTAAACATGATTTAAGAACCCCAAAACAATTGGACAAGGTAGCTCAGCAGAATGAGCCTCACGCCGTATCTTCCAAACACCACAAATTAAAATTTGTCCGAGCTTGTTCGGTGGTTTGGTGTCTGCTTTCGCTGACATCGTATGGTGCCAAAGCACCGGGCTAGAGGGGGACCTCATTTGCCAAGACTGGTTTCAAATTTGAACATGTAAACACAGAAACAATCCCCTCGATCTTTGTACCCATTTCTCACTTGCTTTCCCCCCTTTGTTACCTTTTTTTTTGTCCCCCTCTTTCTCTTCCTTTTCCCTCCATCCTCATCCCACCCTCTGGTGCTTTCTGTCTTTCTACCTTCGTTCGATATTATTTGCTCTCTCCCAGTTTATCGCTTCTTAACCACGATTGTCTGCCAAATTGTGTCATGGTGTTCGAGGGAAAAAAACTTCAGCTTCGAGCGGTTCGGAACATCACTCCTGGAGAGGAGGTATGTGGAAGATAGGAGAACACTCAAACTAGTGCTTCACAGCATTAACACATGGACACTTAAATCAAATTCTAACCTCAAGCCAATCAGCATGGAAAGTAAATGAATGTACAAATGAAATGTAAGCCAAGCTGCTCTTTCTGTGTCAAGCTCACCATTAGCTACATCGAGACATTGTCACCAACTGAACAGCGTCAGAAGCAGCTGAAGGACCAGTACCATTTTGCCTGCCACTGCTCACGATGTGAAACTCAAGACCTAGTAAGATACACACAAACACACACACGGAGGGTAAAAACCTGACTTCAGCATATTAGTAATAAATAGCAGTGCGTTCTATTTCTCTGCTACGAGCTGCTTGACTGTTCTCTGAACATCACGTAAGATTCTTCCAGAAATAGATGCGTTTCTGTGAAATGACGAGTTTGCACCACTTACCTCTGAGGAAGGCACTTTGATTGTGACCTAAAAAGGGTTTATAAAGGATAAAACACTGAAAGTGACAAATTGGAATGCTTATTGCACCACCAGAGGAACCACTTACATGAGTCATGCAGATTATCGGTGAAATAGAAAAGTCTCCGACACACGTTTTTGAAGAATTCTTATCACCTGGAGGGCAAATGAGAGTATCATACTCTAATCTCACATCTGAAATCGCCCCACATCAGATTTATACAATATATTTATCAAGTCACAATGATTTTATCTTTGTGTGTCGTACATATATTATTAAATGCTAATTTCTTTTGTTTTTGGAAGGCTACATTCATCATTTTTTACTTCACAGAACCTACCAGACTTGACCTTCCACGAACAAACATGAAATGTTTGCTTTTCACTGTGCTGCTCATCTTTACCCAAACATATACTTATTTATAAGATAATACTTTATTGATCCCCATAGGGGAATTTCATTTTTTGTTTTTTTATTATTTATGTGTGGCCTTAATTCACCTGTTCGTGTCGGCTAACACTTTCTCTTTTGCGCTGATTGCCTGATGAGAGACTAAGATTACCTCTGACACGGTTAAAAAAGGGAAAAGGACGAAAACAAAAACAAAACAAAAATTCCATTTAGATAAGCCGCTTGACATTAGCTATGCAAGAGCCACAGAGGCAGCAGAGATGATTAAAATACACAGCAAAGAAACAACATAAGAATGAAATCAAATGTAAGCCATGGGCATGAAGGGAAAGTTTCAATGACAGTTTGAAGGCCATGTAACATTTGCCAGTGTGCTTTGCAGTCAAGTCCTTAAGTTTGAGAGAAGTTCCCAATTCATTACTGTTCTTAAATCGTCCCTCCTCAGAAATTTCAAAAAATTGGTTGACTTAAGGTCAGAGACAGACACACGAACACACACAAGCAGGCTCTGCCATGTTGCTATGAGCTTAGAGAGTTTGCCAGTGCAGAACAAGTCACCGTGTACCCTCTCTTGACCTCTGTTTTTACTCCTGACTCTCATTCTATCTTATCTCCTGCTACTTGCTCTCCCTCTCTTGACTCTTTTATGCTCCACCACTTCGTCTGTTGGTCCGTCTCTTTGCCCCCCCCTCCTCTCCGCTCCTCCTCTTTATCTCCCTCACTGACGAGCTTCTGAAAAATGAGAAAAGTGATCTTGTGTTTTGCCAGCAGTTTTGTTTCCTATCTATCTAAGCACACTCCATCCTTGGTGTCCAGTGAGTCCGTCTCTCTGATTCTATGGTTTTATGTCTTTCTCTTCACCCGTGTTCCCTTTCACTGGATTTCTGTGCTCTGTTTTTCCTAACAACATATGTGATTCTCGACAACCACACAATTGTACTTAAAGATATGTATGTGTATGTTCAGACAAGGGAACAGAGAGCGTTCAGTTTTCTTTTGGGAATGACGGCATTCATTTTTTTCCGTATGCTGTGAACACTCATTCCCACTCTCACACTAGCTTTAATCTGAAGACGATGGTTGCCGGCTGGGTTGTGACCCAAAGTTGCCATGGTGACAGATGACTACTGACATCACACCTGGGGATGGTGTTTATTGGTCGATTTTGTGTTTGTGTGTCACTCGCTCTGCTTATTCAACTTTTCTTTTTCAAAAACACGGCTTAAAAGATCTTATCCCAAACCTATCAAGGATTATAGGTAAAGTTCCTAAGCAGATACTGTTTATATGAGGGAAATTAGTTTTTCCTTTTTCATTGTTTTTTTTTTTTTTGGTTTAGTTTTTTTTTTTGTGTGTGTTTTGCCATCATATTCATCTTACAGCCTCTTGTATTTGTTTGGTGTCCCTGCATATAAAAGTAATATATTTTTACCGATTTTTAGTATTGATGGATAATGGCCCACACAAAAATGTATCATTCAGATAGTCCAACGTAGTACTAACATAATGTGTTATATACATTTTAAGTCACATTATTAATGAAGTAATATTTCTTTTAAGGGTGTAACAGGCATGTATTTAAGTGAAAGTATTTGTCTTCCACCACTGGAGACCTAGTGCGGGCTTTATCTATTATAGTAAAGTCTTTATTATGATATATTTGCACATATGTTTGAATTGACTATCATCCTTTCTTGCGCCTTGTTTATAAATGTTGCATGAAATGAATCCTAGAATGTATGCAAAACACATACTGGGACAGAGTGGTGATTGTAAGAAATGACTCTAACGGATTCTGATGTGTTGTTGGGCCTGGTTATTCAAAATGCAAGATGGCAAATAGGAGCCAGACTTTATAACGGTGCTTTGCACACATTGCACTGAATGTGAAATGTTTTTTATAGATCCACATTATGGCATTTGTATTTACACATGAACTGAGCTATAACTGTTCTGTTATTGTCATATAAGGAAAATCCTATCATTAAGGCCACTCAATATTTCATAAGCATTTTGTCACAGTCACCTAACACTGCTGAAAAACAACAGAGATAGTCGGACTACATTATCCTCATTTGTTTCAAATTCAAACTACATGAAATTGAAAAACAAATTTATACTGTGGAATGGCAATATTTTGTTAAGAAGTAATGATGGTTATATGATCAAGGCCTACAGTTTAAATTTCTATGTAGCTTTATAGTCAAAAATTAGTGCAGTGGTCATGATATGAGTTCTATTAGACGCAATGGAATCATTGCAACAACTGGCACATTATTGATCCAGCCACCACCGATTTGTGTACATCTTTACAATCCGAAAGTCAAGCTCTCACACACTCATTGAACTCCATGTCTTCATTATCACTCCGAATCATTATACAAACAAGTATGCATAATTGTTTAACTGTCACTCTCATTGACGCAATTATGTTGATTAAGATTAAAAGATGGAGAAAAATGTTGTCAAATGTGCACCCGTGGCTACTTTATGGACTAATTTTCTTGTTCTTGCCCTATTCATTTTTGCTATGCCTGGTTACGAACCATTGATGAGCTGGTTCATTTCAATGCATCAGCATTTTTGAAGTGGTTGGCACTTACCATCTAAGGTTTATTGTGGGCATGTCGAGGGTAATCTCGATTCAGGCAATTCCATGTGAAGGACAGGGAAATGACCGGTAGGGGAGTGTACACACGGTTTTATGACCCACGCCATTTTCTGCTTTTGTGCACAGATTTCTGAAACAGTCACACAGAGTTTTTAAGTGTTTCCATATCTGGAGGAGGTACCTGTATGCTGAGAAAAATAAATTGAGACCCGCTAATAAACCTGAGCCCTACTTAACCATCCCTCACTGAAAAATTTGAAAAAGAAAGTTATCAGCTATCAGTCAAATAGGATTGATTATACAGACTTTAGGCAGGAATGTTTAATATTTTGTAGCATATATTTTTTCCATATATTTATATGTATAATCTGTATTCTACCTGACTTAATGCTACCTCTGTGACAGTACCGTAATTGCTTTTGCAGTGTCTATAAATATATTTGTCCCTTTCAGTAAGTGGATATGTTCACGTTTGTCTCTTTCTCCTCGTCTCTTACCCAGGACAGACTCATGCTGTCAGGAGAGGAAACAGGGTCTGCCCTTTTAAAGGAATCTTTACACAAACTGGAAGGCTTGAAACTGCAGTCAGGTATCTTTTTTTTTTTTCGTTCCATCATCGGGCATCGTCTTAGGATTATTTCTTTTTTTTTTTTTTTGGCAATATGTCACACTGGAGCCCAGGTAGTGTTCCCGTGTGACTGGCAGAAATGCTCATAAGCTCAAAGTCCCAGTTGTCTCAATGACTGACATCCACTTATCCCCACTGAAGGCACTGAAACAAGCATATAAGGGCATGAGCCAACAGTGTGAGCTGAGTGTATGTGTGGCTGACATAACAAATAGACTCTTCTCAGCTTGTTCTCAGTGTGACCAACATGGTGTAAAAATGATAAGTAAAATTTTCAGTCCCCCAGCATTGTACCTTGCTGTTGAGTTGTGTTTGTCTGGATCTCATTTGACTTGCTCTTTTTCACCGAGACAAAAAGTCTGAAATTACTACTCAAAAATTCCTGTCACCTTATGATTGGCGCATCTCTGCAATAAATCATTACTGTGAAGGCTGTGGGACAAAATCGCCAATTCTTATTTAAACGCTGGGCTTTTACTCGTTTTCAATTGATTTATTTTGCATTATGGAAAACCATGAATTTGTTGGTGGAATGGCAAGATCTGAGCTGGCCATCCTCTTTATGACTGTTTACTCAGCGGTAGAACATAGACAATAAGCTCCAACCTCATTTTCTTTAAAGAGGCTGAGTGCAGCACTGTAAATGCATAGGACAAAAATATTGAGAAAAACTTGATGCTGCGTCACATGACATATGTTCTCCTGCCTGCCTGTCTTGAAATGTTCTGATAGAGTGTGTTGCAAAGCTTTTCTGTTTTGTTGTTTCTGTTCGTTTTTTGTGTCATACCCCCTTGTCTTCCTTAAATTGTCTCCCAGATTGGCAAGCACTGTTGGAGAGTTGCAGACATTTGTTGTCACATGTTGGTGGCGATGTGCCTGATGAAAATCTGTACAAGCTAAGAATAACGGACATGGCCCTGGATTCCTCCATTCAACTGGGTCATTGGGAGGAAGCTTTAGAATATGGGGAGAGGACTCTTCCAGTATACAGGTGCGTGTGTGTGTGTGTGTGTGTGTGTGTGTGTGTGTGTGTGTGTGTGTGGATTTGAATTTGTACATCAGAATCAGAATTTGACAGATTCTGATTGACCAATTGGACAACAGTACACAGTACATGGTATTTACATAAAATTACACCCCAGTACTCTCAAATGGAAGAAAAGCAGCCTTCTCTAGCTTCAAACTCAAATTGACATTGGATTGACTGATTTTGCTATTTCCTGAAGTCAGCATGAAACACGCTGTCTGAAATCAAACAGCTGCAACTCCTCCAGGGTTCGTTTGAAATGCATCTCTCTGAAATTGCAAGACTCAAATCATCGCTGCTTCAACTGTGTGTTATTTGTTCAAAGATTTGTGGTGCTGTGTAATGTTGATTTCTTTAAATTTGCGAGAGACACCACATTTTTTTGCAACATTAATAAAGATTCCATTTCAAAATTTAAGAGGTAGATGGATTATGTTTGGAGGTAAAACCCTAAACTGGGCTGATTTATGTGTCTGAAATCTCCATCAAGCGGATATTAGCCTTTCACAGATATAGTCTCAGCATATTTGTTGTCTGATACAAAAAAAACTTCAAAAGAGCTGTCAGTTTGCTCTATCTGTATTCTCTGAGAGGCACCTGTGTTATTTGGATCAGGAAGGATCAGTCGTATCAGGAAGTCTATTACCACAATTTCACTTTATAACTTTGATTTATTTAACTCTTTAAATCTGACATCAGTTCAAAAAATCCAGTGTTGATCAAGTTCAAATTAAACATAATAATATGAGTAATGTAGGCCTCATATCTACAAATTAACCAACGCAACTCAAAGTTTTCCGCAACACTTTCAGCATCATGGTTCCTGTGTAAATATCCAAGGTTATATGTGCTATTTGCCATAACCTAAATCAGCTTAGGTTAACTATTCAATGTCTTTTTTCATTTATAGAAGAAAGAGAAGGGAGAAGAATTCAGTGGCTGAAATAAACAGCGGAGCACACATTCAAAAATACTCCAGTTTAGGGAAAGGGACCAAAAGCAGAGGGAATGGAATTGGATTAGAGAAGACAAAGGAGAACATGTAATTAGCAGACAACTCCAAATAAGTACCTCTAATAGGGTGAAAGTGATTACTGATGCAAAAAAGGAATTTAAATCTACATGTCATGAATCACATTTCAGGTACTTACTCCTCCACTGGCACAGGCTCCCCTTATGCTAGGCACTTGTAAATGGGCAAACTGTAAGCCATTTCAGTAGGATTACTGTACTGACACACACACACACATACACACACACACTAGCAAGTCACTAAATAACAAGTGAGAGCAGCAGAAACAGCAACAGTCATGATAGGTGCCGCATCGGATATTTGTGATTCTTGAAAGAGACTTTCCAAAGTTTCAAGAAACCTGATGGGAAGCAAGAGTGAGGTGTGTTTGTTGAGGTTTAAGACGGAATAAGAGGATCAGCAAATATGTTGGAAGGATGGGCAAAATAGAAGGAAGTGAAATGGGACGGAATCAAAACCGAAAGTTCAATAGTAAAAAAAAAAAGCAGAAAACGAGAAGAAAGGATTTTTTTAAAAAGTGGAGAAAAATGGACAAAAAGCTTTGGAGGAATGGAAGGCGGCAATGAAAGAGGAAGAATGAGCATGAGAATGAGAGGCAGAGATTCATCAGGGGGAACATTCAGGGGGATGTTCAGAGGGATCATTCGTCTCCAATCTTCCTCTGGGCACTTTAGAAGGCAAGGAAGACTGATAGCATCAGGAACCTCCATCTCTCTTCCCCCTTGTATTTTGCCTCATTCCGTATTCTTCTCTTCTCTTACTTCCTGATAGGTTTCATGCCTTCCATATTCAGTTCTGGAACGTGCAGAAAGAGTGTTTTCTTGTGCTCGCATTGAAGTAATGCATGCGTCCACGAGGCAGAGCATGTCTCCGTTCTGCATGTATTTTACTGCCACTGACCTGCTCTCCCGCACGTTCATGGACAAAGGAACGCTTGTATGTTATATGATATAGATGTGTAAATATGGTGAGTGCGCTCTCTGACCACGTGTTGTGACTTTGAACAGCTGTTTTCATGTATCCTGCTGCCATGGATACATTTGATCACTCTTTTATTTTCCTCTAGTATGTGCTGTTGTACTAGCAAGATGCAATGTCCTGTTGATATTTCCACGGCAGCAACAGGAGACCGTAATAGTCAGCTTTTGTATGTACTTGACATAGTTGACTAGTTTTTGGTTGCTCAAAGTGCTGAACAACAAGGGCTTATATCTCAAGGTCCGTTTTTACCCATCTCGTACAGACAATTAGCTGCGTGTGATTTTCAGCTCACCAGAGGCATTCATCCATCAATGATGTGCAACCACATCATCTGTGTTTGCAAGTCTTTTGTTGCCAGCTAATGAAATGCAAAAACTTTTACAGCCAACACCAGTGCAGCTCTGTATTTGGTGAAGAAAATTATTTTCCTATCATTAACTAATGAGACAAATTACATTCATTCATTAAATTAATTTAATATACCCAGCACAATCCCTAGTTGGTTCCAATGGCCTGGTTAGTGTCGCGTTGCATGGCAGCTCTGCCGCTGTCTGTGTGTGTGTGTGTGTGTGTGTGTGTGTGTGTGTAGATCGGGAGGGGCGCGTGTGGGGAAAGAGGGTAGATCTGGGTGGCCCCTGTATC
>CAAKHD010008488.1:40807-95699 GCA_901007705.1 Fistularia tabacaria | reverse complement strand
TGTGTGTGTGTGTGTGTGTGTGTGTGTGTGTGTGTGTGTGTGGGTGAATGGGTGAATGCGGTCTAGTGCAAAGTGCTTTGAAAACCCAAGGTATGAAAGCGCTATATAAGTGGAGACCATTTACCATAAATATGTAGTGCACCCCATTTCACATCAGTTTTGACCAATGAGTTAAAGTTTGAACTTTAAGTAATGGCCTCATGACCACTTAAGGTTTATTTCTGAGCGCCAACATTTTTTTTTTTTTTTATTTTGTCAGAGGATTCCAACAAGGAGATATGTCGGTCCCACCGTGCTGGTGTCAAGTTCCTTCAAACCATAAACCATCTCTACGTGCTTCAAATTGAAGTGGGAGTATTTCAAATGTTCATCACTGCCCCTCTTTTTCTTGCAAGTCGTGCTTTGAGTGAACACGTCTCTCTGGAAGCCAACAAAATTGAGAAGAGGCTTCTTCTCATTGTACCTGTTTTTCAAATACTAACGGACTATAATACCAGAGGGGAAGAAAGCAGGATAATGCAGGTCATTGGCATGGTTAAGACTATTCACATAAAATGGTGGAGTCAAGCAACTTTATGTTGCTGCTGGGGGTAAAAGGGAAGGTTACGAATATAAAATAGATTTAAAAATGATATATATGCAAATATTTGAGTTATTTGAGGAACTGGGGTTGGAGGAACTGTACTGTAGTTATCTTTACTTGAGATTTTGCACCACTGTTGATGTCCATTTTTGTCGTGCGAAGAAGGTTCAGTGAAATAGTAAAACTGCTGCAAAGCTTACATGAATGTAGTTTTTCCTAGTCGCCGATGTAACGGAAAGAGGGGTCGCTGCGCAAAATTTGATTAATTGTGGAAATATTTATTTGAAATTGCGTCGGACAGAAAACCAAATGCAATTAAACAAAATCGAGCCAATCCTCCCCCCCCATGTTTGCATTTTCATTCTTCCGTTTCCAGTTTATTAAGATCAACTTTGTTTTCCTCTCACAAACAGCAAGCTGTGGCTTTTTTTTTGTTCTAAACAAGAGCCTCATTAGTTCCACTGCATTTCCCTGGAAGTGCTGCAATTTTTTTCCACAACTATTAATTTTTCCTCCTCGCCCCCTCTCACTCATAGCCAAGAGGGATGACTTTCTAACAAGCTGTGAACAGCAAGTCCTAATATCTGCTCACCTGAGGAAAACGGGCACGGATATTATGAGAGATAGTTAGTTGATAAAAAAAAAAAAAAGTAATTATTTTGGTTCAATATGTAAATTAAAGTTGAAATGTAATTGTCGTTTGGGGTTGATGTGTGTATTTGCGTGTCATGGCTGTTTGGTATACTTTCTTGGTAATTAATTCAATAATTTAACTTGTTATTATTCCTGCAGGACTAACATTTGTGTAGTCTTTGAACTTCCTATTAAATTATTCAATTTAACAGGATCGGGGACCCCCTCAATAATTGGTTAGAACATTCAGATGGTTTACTTAGGCTTGAAGGTAAAAGCAAATGGGCCATTAGTAGCGTGAGTGAAAATGATTGGAGAGACTGTTATTACATGGGCCGCCACCGTGATAAATTAATTTACTTCGATTTCCTTCAATTCAGAAGTTGCTTCTCTTTTTAAATCAAGGTGTCAAATTTGAGACAGTTGATGTTTCAGTCCTACAACATTAAATTACATTGTTAAGATTAAGGCTCATTTCAGAGCAGCATCAAATTATCTCGTGGTTTTCAACCGTCAAATTAATTTTCGGATGATGTTGATTGTTCATCTGTCAATTTGACTCTTGTTTTAAGAAGAAGGCTTTGGAATTACAGATCCACATTTGTTGCAATTTTCTGGCGTTTTTATGGACAAACCAAGTAATTGGTTCATCCATTAAATGAGCAAAATGTGACTTAACCATTGAAATGAATGTTGGTACTCAAGTGCTAAAAAGGCAGCCTCACTTTGCTTTTTTGGTTCTTGTTTTGGGGTTTTGAGACTTTTGCACGTTCTATTTGCCCAGCAACATTTTCAGACAATTATAGTTATATAATTATAGTTATTCTTTCATTTACTCATTCATTCATTTGGTCATTGTCCTTTTGGTGACCAAAGAAATAGCTGTAAATATTCTTTAAA
This sequence comes from Fistularia tabacaria, assembly GCA_901007705.1. Lineage (NCBI taxonomy): Eukaryota > Metazoa > Chordata > Actinopteri > Syngnathiformes > Fistulariidae > Fistularia > Fistularia tabacaria. The sequence goes on along the minus strand of CAAKHD010008488.1, from coordinate 93,583 downwards.
ATAGAATATGATATGTAATGTCACATTTTTGATGTCCTCTGCTTCACCAAATAAATGCACGCTTCAATTCAAACTTTCTGTAGACTTTACACATCCTTATAGATAAAGTGTGTTGACACACACACTTACACACTCCGGATTACCCCAGTGTATGCTCTCTCCGCTATTGTTCTGCAAAAACAAATGTTAAAATCGGTGCATATCTGCCAAAATGTGCTCCCATACAGATATACACTCTGTGGAAAACTCTGCTATCTTTCCTGGCTGTAGTGTTAATGAGAAAGTAAAAAAAAGTTTGTGTATTTATAAGGGAGAGTCGTGCAGCCTAGAACAGGGAACAGGGAATAAATGGGAGGACTTAAGAGGCCACTAAGGGGGATACGGGAGAACGAGTGAAGGGAGAGCTAAAGAGGAGCGGAACTAAACAACTGACATCACCACTTTTAATCCCTGTAGCTAGTGGGGCAAAAATAACACACAAATATAAACAGTGAGGAACAGAGCAAAGAGGATGAGAATAAGGACAGGTGGAAGAGATTAGAGGAGCCGGGCTGGGAAGAAAAGAGGATAAAAGACAAGTAGAGTTTGGTAAATTAGCGTTTTGAGAACTCTACTCTGTTTACCAGCAACAAAGCTGCTTCCTAAAAGACCCCTGTGTGTATCGAGCATTGTGTGTGTGTGCATGAGTGTATTAATGTGTGTGTGTGTGTGTGTGTTTGTTTGTTTTTGAGCTATTCAAAAAAAACACATTTGTGGGGTCCAAAAAATGCAATTTGAGTTCACTTTGTGTTTGTCAAGTGCTTTTTAGTGCCACTAATATTTCATTGTAAAGTTAAAATTGTTGAATGAATATAAAGATGAAACTCCTGTGCTTAATACTCAACATTTTATTTTTTTGTCTGATGTACGAAGAGAGGCTTTGGGAGTGAAAACCATTGATCAGGCTGATCAGATCTCCAGTTGTGTTGTCATGGACACCAGATAGTAGCCAAATCATCAAAGTTGTGAAATCAGAGGAGGCCTTGATGCATATGATCTTTTGTATCAATGAGATTAACAATTGGAGACGGGACATTAATATAAGTCAAAAGTTACATGGTTGTGTCTGCAGTGAATTCAAGCAAAGCCCATAACTCCACGTGTAAATGGTTCATGCAGCTGAAAGAAACCTTTGTATTGCAAGTATGCAGGGTCCACATTGGTTGACTATGTTTCTGTGTTTATATTAACCATTGTGCTTTTTGGTCTGTGAGGAAAATTGTATATGCATGTTTGTATGTCTATAAAAAAACTTAGAGGTGCAGACGCAGCCACAAGTTCAAGCAAGTGTATTCATACATAAACATTGAGATGTGCGTTTGCAGCTTTGAACACACTTAGTTTCATCCTTTCTCTGCTGTTATTTTTCTTTTCTTCCCTGCAAGTCCTGCTGGTAGCATTTGTCACTAATGCATGCACACACTGACCATTGAATTGAATTTCTTGACATCCATGTCCATGTGTTGAATGATAGTGTGAGTAGCCATATATTTCCATTTCTTCCCATGTCTTACCGTCTCTTTTAAAGACAATACTACCCTGATCCCCATCCTGTCCATGGAGTCCAGCAAATGAGAGTCGGGAAGCTGCAGCATCACCTGAAACACATTACTGAGGCCTTTGACACATTCAAACAGGTATTTGGGTTGAAAGCTTAAACAAGGAAGTCACAGCAAAATGAAAACGAGAGCATTTGCTTGTATTCTGCTTCTAGGTTTAAATAACCTGCAATTGAACCATTAATTAGCTGACAATAGTAACTGGAGAAATATCTGAGACTGTCCTAAGGCTGTTTTCCATTTCTATTCCCAGGCCTATGATATCATAAAGGTCACCCATGGTGATGATCATGCTTTGACTGCTGATTTATTGACAAGGATGGAGGAATGTCGCTTTGAGATGGATCGGCAATCATGAAGGAGTCAGTAGGGCAACACATAAAGAACCTACGGCCAGTCTTGTTTATTTGTATTGCAATATATTGATTTTACCTTTTGATGTAAAGCATCTGTCACTCATATTTTTTATAACAACAGTGTCTGAAGTCTCGGCCCTTGTTAGGAGTGATGGACTTACACAGGATTATCAGCAAACTATGATGTACTGCTGAGCATACAAATGTCATTATTTTGTTTTTTTTATATTGATCATTAGTAAAAAAACTAGTTTACTGTATTCATTCACATATATAGTAACTTTTTAAGATGGCGCCTGTTGCAGCAGCTCAACTGTTTCCGTAACACACAAATTTCCCCTATGGGATCAATAAAGTATTTATTCATTCATTCAAAGATTGGTTCGAAAAAAAAAACATTTTTGTTTCTTCATGTAAGTGGTAATTTTTTATTTTTTAATTTATGTTTCAGCTCGCAAAGTAATTTCAGCATTTGCAAATCATGGAATATGGTCAAGATCAAATTTGTAAATTACATTCTATTGACACCTGGAATAGTAAAAAATTAAAAACTGTGAAAGAAATGTCTTTAAATAAAAATTATTGATGTTGTACAAATAATGCTGGGCAATATAAGTGAAGGTGGGAGGAGGGCTTAGTTGCTGTTTGAAGTTGAGTCTGGAGCTCTTTATAGCTGATGATGGTGTTCTAATGTTATGTCGTTACAAAGGTTTTGGTCCAAACATTAAAACAAGGAGTCTTTTTATTGAAGTATTCACTGTGCAAAACACCAGGGATTTCTGTTTTTTGTTTTCCATTCTACTGTCATGCTGAACCAATATTAGTTGTTTATAATCCATAATGGGCTCCATACGGTCAACCCATTAGGTACTGACTTGTTCCAGCTTCACATGGTGGCCACTCAGAAGACTGTTGACTTCCATGAAAGAAGCTTGAAAAATACAGCAGCAACACAGGCTTTCCTCAGACATGATTAGCTGAGGTGCTGCTTAAAGGCTCTTGCAGCATTACGTCATTTTTCTCCAGTGGAACTGACAGTTTCCAGCACAATTTGTCTGTAGAGTTACAAGACATTTGGCATTTATGTGTAAGTTCTATCGCTTGTTGTTAGGCTGTATGTACATAGATTCCATCACCAAGACTGATCGCATGTCCATGGCAAGTTTGAATACATCCGTGCGCATGTGTGCATACGTGTGTGCATGTGTTGTCTGTCTGTAGCCATGTGTGTTCATACGTGCATGTTGCTGCAGTGAATACAATTTCTCTAAACATCCACCTCCCTGCTTTAAATATCCACCACACATACTTCCCATGTTATTTTCTGTTTTTGTGTGTGATCCTGTGACCGTGTTTGACTTCGTGGTTGAGCTCAGCATGTGCCTGTAATGGAATGACTCCCTCCTCAAACACACACACACACACACACACACACACACACACACACACACACACAAACACACACAAAATTGTGCAATTCCCTTTGCAAAGCAGTTGACAGCAATCCCTTTGGTACGGAAAACATGCCATGTGTGTGTGTGTGTGTGTGTGTGTGTGTGTGTGTGTGTGTGTGTGTGTGTGTGTGTGTGTGTGTGTGTGTGTGTGTGTGTGTGTGTGTGCGTGTGTCTAAGGGTTAAGAGAGGATTACAGTGATATTCTATCATTTCCTTTAGCATTACAAGTGGTTTTGCTTCTCAGACAGTTTCTGCTGGACCCAAAATCACTCATCCATTTTGGATTGGTGAGCCAAGAAGTTTTTATTATTTGACAGAAAAAAAAGGAAAAATAGTTTAACACAGAATATTATGTTGGTATTTATAAAAGCCCATAAATAAGCAGATTATATATTGCATGACTTAATTCCTCTTTTCATTTTAATCCTATATTTTAGGCAAAGTCTTAATAAAAATACATCATCTTTCCCTTGTTTTCTTTTGCCTGATCAAGTTGAAATGATTTTTCTATGATTATATTTTAAATTTCCCATCAACTCCTGTTTGGTTTCTGTTTGTTGTTTTTTTTTGTTTTTGTGTTATTTTGTTTTTTTAAGGCCTTATCAGACAAAATTCATGGAGTGAGAATTCCTCTCATTCACATTCTCCTGGTATATTGTCTCAGCTGTCAGAAGGATTTAGAATGTATTTAGTGATAAAACATTTATGCCTGAAACATTTAGAGCCTGAATGATAGTGATTTTTTTAAACCTTTTTTTTCTTTTCTTTTTTTTCGCTGACATCAACACTTGGAAGTAAAATTTTGATAAATCAGAAGATTTTAATGGAAGTACTTATAGTGGATGTAGTAGATATATTAAAAGTAAAAGTACTTCATTGCATTTAAATGAACACATATCTTTATGAGGACAGATAACATCGATAATGCTGTTTTACGATAGTATTTAAAAGTGCTTTATTGTGATTTAATTTGAGCACATGTTTATCCTCAGTCACAACCAAAGACAATAAGCCAAAAATGTAACACTAGACAAGAGGACAAAAAATCAGCAAATATAATTGAAATTACAAATTTTGGGAGTTTTCATCTGTACATTTTGGACACAATGTATTCACATTCTCTTGGGAATGTAAAAATAATGGAATTGAGAAAAGGACATTTTATGTATGAAAGATTGGCTCACATCAGAACTCCTCAGGTCAACATGTTCGACAAAACGGTATGCCCCTCAAAGGTTGATATCCGCTTATCTCAGCTGACTGAAATATCTGCCAAAATCTACAAACAATTTTCGGTCCGTGGAAATGACTGTCAAGCACTGAAATCCTTTTTCATGCAAAGGATTTTATTTCATACCAGCGAAAAGCAAATTCAGCTAATGTAAATTTCCCAATACGGAGAAGAAATTCTGTTTCTTCATGATATCTTGAGGAGACTTTCTAAAATGAATATGAATATTTGAGCAGCTTTGAGGAGAAAAGTCACATGTACACCGGCTGACGTGTGGCAGAGTCTTATGGTACAATACAGCTGTCTCTACCTTCATTACTCACTTCATTGGGTATGTTGCTTTCTGTCTCTCCCTCCCTCTTTCTCCTCTCACCTCATAACGGCCATCAAATTAGATTTACTATCGTCACTCACCGTCTCGCTCTCACTGCCCGACTCTCTCCCTCCCTAAAGGCTTTCAAATTAGATTCACCATCCATCTCTCTGTCGCAACATTTCTCTGCAGGCAGCCAGAGCCGATCAAAAAAAAAAAAAGAGGACACATCGGTGGTTTTCACCCATCTTAATTCACTCACCCTGATGTCATTTACTTTCTCCTATTTTCAATTTTTGCCCTCATTTCTGAAGTACTCCTCCTCTCCCCTTGTGTCTCTCGATCTGCCGCACCACCTCATTTCTCCCCCACTTACATGTACTCCCTGTTAGCATCTCTCCCTCCCTCCTCCTGCTCCGGCAGATTCAGATTTTGTCACCCCATTAAATGGCCATTATCAGGTGTAATCAGAAGCATATATTTGAGGCTAGTGCAGAGGCGTGATAAATAAAAAGGAAAGAAAAATAAATTAGTGGTCTGAGTAAGTTATTCTGCAAATCTCTCTCTCTCCAATGAAAGGATGTGCAACATTCTTGCAAACAATATCTTCTAATTTGATAATGCTGGCAATTAAAAACACCAGTCCCAAACCTCCCTCTGATGTTATTGTGGGTTAAATCCTGTAATAGCAGAAGCTATTGGATTATTTTCACATAAGGTCTATGAAGTCATTTTCATTTGTGCTATTTCTATATTCGTTTTCCTTTTTGTACTTCCGTACTGCCAGTAATACTATTACCATCACCGAGGATAGATGCCCTCCAGAGAGCGTAGTCATTTTGAAAAGAGCAGAGGAGTATATCAGATTAAAAGCATATTGTGGGAGACCCTGCATCGAGATAGGGGGGTTATATGGGTCAAACAAACAGCAGACTTTGGACAACAGACATGCTGAAACTGGTCTGTGTCCACATTTCACTTAATTCTTTATTACAGCATAGTAATGTTCTAACCTTTATTTTTCTGAAATACACAGCCTTTTCATGACCCATACTCTTTCCCAACCACGCCCCTGCCCATAAACAAGTCCACTGTAATGTCTGCAGACAATGTTTTGCACTGGTGTTGATTTTGAAGGAATCACTCAAATCTCTTTGTTTTGACGGGTTTTAACTGATCTCTGGGGGCTCCCGGGTCGATGGAGTTCACTGCAATTGAAGAATTAGTTGTTGTAGTAACTGATAAGACAACCATTTAACTGACCGATAACATCTGATAACAACTGTTTTCACTGTTTTCTTTACCACTCGTTTTATGATGCGACTTATAGAGATTTTTTTTTTCTAATTCTTTCTGAAGTGTCCCAATATCAGTCGTATTTATCTATGGGTACGTTCCAAAAAGCCTCCGTTGCTTCACGCTTGAACATGCCACTTCATGTTAGAGATGCAGCCTGTCGAAGATGTCGTGAGATAGGCTTTATTCAAGGTTCTATCTCCTCATTATCTTCCTCTCTCCTAGTGCTCAGTGATAAGAAAATGCAAGATATTTCCATTTGAGAAATCTAACCTGGAGAGAAACCTGTAAAGCAGCTGCATCTGCTTTTGCGTTGTAATGCTTCTTTTTATACAAATTGGATCATTTTGGTCCATGTAGGCTAGTGCAAACATTTTCTATAGAACTCAGTATCTCAGCATCGTCACGGATAGCCATGAAATTACAAAAAAAGAAATCCAAACAGTCCTAATGACAACAGTATCCTGACTCCTCTGCCAGAACTTATGGAAGTAACAATGTAGTTAACTCACTGTGCATTTGGCTTTCTATACTAAAGATACAAATATTGAGTATTCTGTGCTTATATATAATGCTTTTGGTTCTACCCTAGTCAGATGTAGACAGCTGTTCATACTCTATTTACCAAGTACATTTGTTGTTTCTCGAACCATAGTCCACATATTTTAAATATGTTAATCAAGTTGTATATGTTTCCCATCAGACAATGTCAGTGTTGTAGTGTAGTTGTCAGTGAATAACGATAAACTAAAGTTTCATTCGCCATTATTTAAACATTAAATTGCCGTTATTTTACATTAACACCAGGCTTTTAACCAGCAGTTTTAGGTATGATTGTGTGTATTTATGAGAGGCAGGAAGTTGTTAAATTGTAATTGGGGTCATTCGAATTTCTGTAGCCCACATGTGCGTCTACAATTTGCATACCAACACCCCCACACTGTGTCTGGAAACAAATCTCACAGTGTTTGTCCCACAGACAAAATGCCTGGTCTGGTAGGTAAAACAGCTGAAAGTATTATTTTGAAGCCAAAATGAATGCTGTTTCACACTGTAATGGCAGTAAGAGCAATAAATTGCAAGGATAATGGAACTTCACCAAAACTATTTGCACATAAGTGTTGCTGATGTGAGCTGATCCAGAAATTAAGTTATGCATGCAGTAGTCAAATGTTACGTTATTTGAGGTAAAACAGCCAGAGTTATTGTTTCTCAAATGTCAAAGGGACCTAGATATAACCCTCGTGGAGCAACAGGAACCCAATGGAGACAGGAAATCATAGTTGGCCTTTTTCCAGTTTTTATACGAATTCCTATCTCTGTTTTGCCTCATTCAAATGAATTCATTTTCACATGAATTATGGACAGATGCAAAAAATAAATATATATATATATATATATATATTCAGGAAATGTGAATGTTTTGGGTGTGCTAAAGTGTTTTCTCTTCAAGAAAATAAATCATCATCTCAATACATTCCTTTATTTACATCCCCCCATCTTTTTCCTCCATCAACACATTGTCATACCACACTTCTCAAAGACGCAGTGTTCATCAGCACTGAAAACTATAATTGTGGTCTTTTGTGCACGTAGGGGAAATGACACATATGCAGAGAATATTTCACACCACAGAGTCCCCCATTTGCACTGAGGCTGTCGTGACCTCATGAGATATCAATTCAGTACCATTGTTCACTCTCTCTTGCACCCAATTGGCACGCTAAACTGAATGGTTTGAATATTCTAATTCTGATGCACAAAGATCTCAACTAAAGACACTGCTGATGGAACACTTTTTGAAAAATGTGGTCTGATACAGACATAAACACACAATACTCCTTAAGAAGCTAAAGATGCTATGTGTCAGATTTATCAAGAGAAACACATTATCCTGCAAAAAAAGCATATTTGCGGACTTATTCTTTAGGCTATTTTATTTATTTGTTTACTTATTATTTTATTTATTAATCACTCTGTCTACAATGATTGGTGCCAGTAATAATATTTAAAAAATGTGTATCTGAAAATTGATGTACAATATTGTCATCAACACAGCTTTCATTTATTGCTGAAAATGGTAAAGGGGTATTTAAGTAGATTTGGCAGTGATATATTAAGGAAGAAACCTCACATATAGCATCCTAACTTTAGAGACAATACATGCCATTACCTCATTCAAGGGTTGGGGTTTCCAAAACATTCACCTGAATTCACAAGGCTTCAGTCAATACTTGAGATTATACCAGCATTTCACATAAAACAACCCTACTCTGACCTAGAAAGTTTTCTTTCACATGTAAAAAATTAACCATCACTTATTTGTTCAAGTGCTGGAAGAGGCGCAATCCTCAGTATGAATGTTTTAGGAAACCCTTACCATAAAACCCCCAGGACAAACAGCAAGAGCAAATTAGAACAGAACATATAGAAAATAAAGATGAGCGTATATATGATGTGTTCAGTATATATACTTAATATATGGCATGGGCTCAGCAAAGTATGTACAGTTTTTTTTTCATCTTAAATGCATAGTAACTTTGAAGATCATAAGGTGTAAATAAATAAACACATTAATTCTGCCCCTCCTGAGCTCAAATAAATATATATTTTTTTACTCATGACTGCAAACTGAAACACAAACAGGAAATGACGCTCACGCTCTGTTGAATCACTCAATGAATCCCGGCTATTACTTTTTTTTTTCCTTTTTACTTTCAATTAACACTAGTTTTTCTTGTGGCTGCCTCTGCATGAGTTTTGCTTTATGAGCAGGGAGACAAATATTAGTGCTGATACACTTTTGAAATGTTATACCAATAACAATTGTCCACTCTTGTGAGATTGCTCTGCTTTCTGGGGTACGGACATTCAGAATAGGGTGTTAAAGTTGAGATGCAATGACAGCGATGCAGAAGAAGCATTTGAAGGTTCCGTCTTTCAGTAACACAGACCCTTTCAAATATTTATATTTGTACAAACATTTACATCATAAACATCTCAAGCACCATAGATGATAATATTAAAGTGAGTGTGTTGCTATTCTTTTAAAAGATATGGAACCAAACAGAGATCTAGCTTTTTGTATTTATCATTTCTTTTGTTATTGTCATTTAATAACATTAAGGATGTTTTAATTATGTCTTTTTATGTTAATGTTGTTCCACAAATGTCACAAAATACTAGAACTATTACAAAATAAACTCGTTGCCATAGTTTTAGACAATAGACCTGCTTTATCCTCCCGCTTTGTAAGTATTTCCCCACCCAGTTACACATTTGCTGATTTATTGTGTTATACAACATTAAAAAAAGTAGAAAGTTAATCTATCTGTTGCCACCAATCTCTATGGTCTCTGCATGGTCCCATTGCTTTCAAAAAAAAAAAAAAAGACAGTACCTATAAAACACACACATTAACAAATCATTCAGTTTCGTGTCAAAGAGAGCAGAACAACACAGATACAAAGAACAGACAGGCTGCTTGTCAGTCAGTCAGTCAGTCAGTCAGTCAGTCAGTCAGTCAGTCAGTCATTTAATCTATGGATTTACTCAACACTGGGTCAGAGATACGTACGAGCCACTTATAACTCAAATATGAAACATGTTCCATTGCTTTGTATGCATGGAAAAGTCATCACATCTGCGTTTGGGGAATATACTTGAGCCCCAGAGAGTCCAAAATTTAGATGCGCTTTGTTTGAGAGCAAAAGTCAAGATAAAAACAATTCTGCAAGAAACAAGCTTTTAATGGTCCTTTTCTTTGTTTAAATACTCAAGATTCTGTGTCCTACAAAAACCTTTTGCCATGAGATAAAAATGTGTTTTATATGTTTTAGGTCCATATTTTTTGTCGATAAAGGATGTTATTGTTCCCACTATTAGTGGAGTAGGGATGGACATTGAGGTCCATTGGTTCTCTTGGGAAGGTGACCATTGAATTAGCAAAATATACCAGACAAAAAAAGAAAGAACACTGATCCATCCATTTACCCAAATTAATTTTGCTGGTCTTGTCTTTTTCTCAAATCTGAACAGTTAAATATGCAGTTCATTGCACATAGGAACAAAACCATGAATATAGCATCTGTTTTAGAATTAGCTAAAAAGAAAAAATCAAGGACACTAATCTTCTAGGTTTTTCCCTCTATGCTAGCACCATTCTTACTGCATGTACACAATTTCAGACAGATAGTGGGCATTAGTATTGTTTCAGTGTTCACAAGGCACTTATCTAAATCATATTTCTTTGTCCTCCTCTCTTGATCACTTTTAATTACTGCACAATAACCAGTATTTCTATATATACAGCCAGGGGCCCTAAACTGTGTAAACTCTTAAAAAGTGCTCTTCCAATATTGTCTTTTCTTTTGCACCTCAGCTGAATCTTTCTTTGTTTAAGAAAAATGGCAATTTTTGTTCTCGCTCCTTTCTATTCCTGCATACATTCCTTCATGTAAGACTGAGAGGTGCCTTTACCGTCCATTATTTCACTCCTCAGAAAAGTGTAACCACTTGGATGTTAGTGAATGTGAATACTTGTTTTCCAATTCAGAACCGCCTGTCTGTCAAAGCTTGTCTGATTTCAAGTGTCTTGTCCATCAGATGAATTTCTGAAGCAGTTTTCCCCAACACAAAAATGTATTAGATATTTCCTTGCATCTATTTGTAATTAATCCATCTGTCTCCATCCCTCTGTCTTTCTACCCACTTACATATATAGGAAACATAATGATGGCCACTGTTTTGCAGAATCAAGAGATTAGTCCATCCATAGACCTCCTCCCCCACCTCTTGAGTCAACCAATGATTGTTTTTTGTTTGTTTTTTTAATTTCATCTTTTTAAATCGATCAGCTATCGGACAGTAACTGGTCCAAATTTCAACATCGGAGTCCGGTTGTTCATGTACCTCCTCTGTCTACCCCCTGACAGCTTCCCCCATCTAACTATCGATGTCTTGAGGACACATCGAAGCAGGTTATCATCATGAGGTGGGCCTTGCAGAAGTTTACTCTGTTCTCCAGTTTGTCCGTTACTGTCTCCAAAGCCTCCAAATACTCCAAAGAGTCTGCGTCATAGATCTGCTGTATCTCAACTGGATATAGACAGACAGAGACAGGGAGAGTAAATAAGTTAAAATTCAAACCCTGGGATCAGTTAACCACATTCCAATGTTGATAAGATGATCGTCCACTTGAATCTTTGAAAACACAGAACCCATGCAAAGTTGTCACATAAGTATAAAGTTTGTACCATAAATCTGATTTATTTGACATTTCTATTTTATGGAGTTCTTGGTCACAATTACTCCAAATCTTCAATGCACCATATTACAGGACATTTATAGAACGATATGTAAAGACAGTAGCAGTTTGTAAGATATCCATTAAATCATAGAATGGTATGGCATTGAGGACTATTTTATAAAGCTTTGTACGGCTCATCTTTCTAAACATACACGTTTAGACAAACCAAACAAATGCACCTTAAAACACCAGATCCCCTCACTGTCCGAGGCACTGCTTTGCAGTGTCATATGGGTAGGAGGGCACCAGTACTGAGTGGCAAACACATCCAAGCTGCGCCTGACTGGACGGACACCATGCCGACTTTCTACTTAGGTTTTTGAGTTGATACAAAAATTCACAGACAGGCCGTTGGTTGTGAAACTGTTTTTCAGAAATTATCGAAAACTGCTGTACATATAATGTGATTTTGAAATCTATTAAAGGAAAATATAAAAACTGCTATAAGCATGAACAAGTAATGAAAGGTTTAGAAAACCACATATCCAGTGGTTCCATTTGGCACGCAGTAAAATGAATCATGTCAAAGGATGACTCAATTGAAGATTTACTGATCACATCCCATGTTTACATTCTAGGTCGACCGCAGAAGAGCTGCTGGTGTCGTTGAGACACTCAGTTCTTAAAACTGTGGATTCTGCCCTTCTTGCCCCAACATTGAATCTGTTCAGAGTCCATTATTCATTATTTGGGGGATTTACCCACTCTTTTTTTGGTAAATGTTGATTAGTGCATCCTATTGCAGTCAAACGATTACCAAAGTCATGAGCAATCTACATCATCTATAATAGAAATTTATTACATTTCATCTCACAGCTGCAGATTTAAGTATATTCTTATAAAATCCGTAAGAGCCTGAGATTTCCATACAAAAAATAGCAATAGTTTTTAGATGTCAGTGCTGCAATATAATATAAATACACATTTGAGCTGCCATGTGATGAGACTAGACATATAAAAAATACTCCTATTAAATTATTTTGGAGGTTTCCTTTTTGTAACAAGATATGATCCCTCATAAAGTCCCCTTCAAACACAGTCAGGCGCAGCTTGGAAAACAGGGGATTTTATTTTTTTTTTGCGAACTTAAAAGTTATATTTATATCCAAATGCACTTACACTCAGTTGTCCATTTATGTGGTTCCAGCATCAGGTACTGTTTGGTTTGTTCCAGTTCCTTCTTCAAACACTGGTACTTGGCTTTTACTTCGCTGATGCGCTGCTGACGGTGCTCCAGCAGACGGAGCCTGGCACTGACATACACCACCTCCTTACACAGAGGCGACAGACAGACAGGCAGACAGATGTGACTGGAGTCTACCTTTCTATATCCAGAATCATGTGTACCATTGCTTACGACCCATGCTTTAACTGAGCTTCACACACTCACACCTTGTTGTCTCCCGGTATAACCGCAATTTTCACTAAAACAGTTGGGGGTTGAGGCTTTATGAAGGCTGCTGCAGGGAAAATCTATATTTCATGCTTTTCTCCCCTTCCCTTTCTCCCTAACCACAATGCTCCTTCTTTGTAATGCATGAACGTTTGAATGGTGGCAAACCCCAAAAACTGAACCATGTAATCATTTGTGAATATTTCACACCTTTGTATATTCTCTAGTCTGAAAATATTGAAAATTAAAGATATACAGTACATTGAACGAGACTTCAAAGAGACCCAGAATACATAGTGAAGGATTTTCAAATGCAACCCTTTCATATATATTTTTTAAACGTCTATACCTCATTGAGACATGCATTTCCTTTCTAAGGTATCTTTTCTGATCGCCGGTCTTTTTTAATCCTTCTATTCAGGCTTATAGCTTCAATTTCCTCACCTTGCCACCTACTTTTTCCCTCCTCTTCTGCAGTCGCTCAACATCATCTATCTCATACACCTTAATCTCAAAGGTTTCAGTCGTTGCTGCTGCAGCCCGGAGGTTGACAGGTGCCGGGGGCCCTAATGGTCCGTCCACCCAGCATGCACTAGGGCTTGAAGATGAAGAAGAAGATGAAGTAATGGCCTGTTTTGAGGTGCGGTGAGAAGGTGAGGAAGAGTCCAAAGTCAGAGCTGGGATCAGACGACGACGCTGAAGACCTGAGGAAGGATATACGATGTTAGTAGTACAAGCATACACCCTGACACACACTTTTTCCAACGTCAGTGTCTTATCAAGTTGCATGAATGATAATTCCTGCTCCTTCTTAGTACACAACATCCTTAAGATATCTTTAATGAACACGTGTCAATGTCTCTTGGAGACAGGCACTAATTTATCTCTTTATTATTGAGAGGATCTTGAATGTTCAACATGGGTGCATGATGTTAATGTTTTCACAAATCACAACCTCAGTGATTAACATGTCAATATATTGACCATATATCTGTCAGAACTGAGAATTTGTGTCTTGTTAAAGCAGTGGGTTACTGGAAAGCTGTTGTACTGGACACATTAAATTGTACGAGATGATGGCCACATTTAGTGGCCAGTGTACATACGTTTCAATAGCCCACCGTTTTTTTCTTAGACTCTGCAGGTAATAATGATGTCTATGCCTTTTTTTTTTTTTTACAAGGAATCATTTAATATGGAAGAGAAATGTTATCCTTCCACGAACCGCACTGGCACTTCAACAGAATAAGAATTCAAACTGCATCGACACTGAAAAGCTGAGGACCGATACATTGAAATATAATGCTAGACATAAAGCTCTTTATTTTTTTTGTTCTTTAACATTGCAAGTCCTGAGAAAACTAGGACCAGCATGTAAACACCGCAGGATGGGAGAGATTGTGAGCATGAAGAGCCAGATAAAGACAAGAAAAGGAAAGTGGTAACGTGGAAAAAAAAAGAAAAAAAGTTTAGTCTCTGTTCAAGAGGCTCAGAAAAAGATATGAGCAGCAGTCTTTAATCTGCCTCCATGCTGGAGTGAACACACGGGCACAATCGCACACATATGCACACGTACTTTGCATGGAAATTACCAATCGCGTCGACAGGAATGTGCGTTATCAGATCCAGCATGTACAGAGAGATTGTGTGTGTGTGTGTGTGTGTGTGTGTGTGTGTGTGAGAGAGAGAGAGAGAGACATGAGAGAAAGAGGTTAAGAGACAGCAGTGATTTTAATAAGGTTGCAGCTGTCTTTTGGTCTCAATGCAGCCAGAAAAGGTCAAGCATAGGCATTTGTATTTCATTATATATCAGACAGTAGCAAATAAGGGGATGGGGAGAGAGTTTGCCGAGAGGTGAGGGTGCATGCTGAAGAGCTGGAGAAAAGTGTTTGAGACATGGGATTAAAAAAAAATATATATGTAGAATGAATCCGGTTTACGAAAGTAAAAAGAGAAAGTGAGCCCAAGGTGCAATTAGGTCATACATTTCGTCAGACATTTCAGGTCATTTTGTGGAACTGAATGTCAGTATTGCTTGTTGCTAAGTTTGTCTGGCTGGATTTCTGTACGCATTATGAACTTTGCCTTTGTTGCTGGCCTAACCTCCTGTTTTCTGGTGACACTTTGACAGTGAGCAGCACAAGAAAAATTAAGAGTAAATCCAGGCTTTATGCAGCATGGCAGGAGGTAAGCCTGCTCTCACAGATGGAAAAATGGAATTCCAATTTAAATCAATATTCAGAGACATTCCAGAAGAACCGCTTTTGTCATAAATGATTTTATGCAGATATCCATTCTCATAGTGGAGTATAATTTGGTGGACACATTGAGGCTCTCTGTAATATTCAGGTGAATATATATTCATTATATCTCACACCACCAGACCCCTTTTACCATTTCACAGATGAGTGGCTAGGGTCACCTTTCCTACCTGGCTCCTTCTCAGCCATGGCTTTCTACACATTTACCTGACCACTGTTCTGTCACTGTTAGCCTTAGCCACCACCTCTTGGCAGTGTGTCCCTTTTTTTTTTCATCAGTGTATGTACTTGGGATTTTGCATTATTCTGAATTCATTTTGTCATCATGTTCACCCGTAAAAAAAGTAATTTTGTGTCCCCGGCAAATTCTTTTGGGTCATTTCATTGTGTTATTGGACATTTCACACTTTGACGGTCATGTGTTACCTATAAAATTGTGGCAAAAAATTGGAAGAATCATCTTTTCTACTGACAAAATTTGGCACATTCATGGCAATTTTTTGAAACTTTTTACTGAAAATGTCGATAAGCTTATGAGTCTTATGAATTAAAGGTTATACAGCATTTTTTCTATCTAGCCATCATGTTGCTTTATTCACCACAGAAATGAAAAAAGTAAAATAAGTGGCATTGAAATGTATGAAAAATAGATTAGAAAGAAACCTGTGTTGCTCCTGCTCTTCTTGCTGCTCTTGGAGCTACGTCTGGAGGAGGTAGTGGCCGAGCTGTGCTCACTGAGGGAGTCCTGAGCAGAGGATGTACTTCCTGTATTCTCACTGCTGTCTCTCAGCATGCTCTCATAGCCACTGCTGCCTCCACTGTGATAAAACAGGGCTGTCTTCCCCATGGCAGGGGGTAACTCCCCACTCAGTACACTGCTGTTATTGGGAAAAAAAAAGCAAAAAAAAAAAAACAAAACATGGGCACATTTAAAAATATAATGGCACAGCAACTTTTTTGAAAACTAAGCCCTTATTCGTGATACACTGACATGAACTATCAACAAAAAAGTTTACCCTTAAATTTCTAAATAATGAACTTGACGTAATACCTGTTGTCACTGGCATGGCCGCTGCTGCAGCGGTGTGGTTTTCTGGGAGCGGTGATCTTGCTATAGGGTGAAGGGAGTGTTTGGACTGCTGCAGCACGCTCATCTGTCATGCCACATCCCCCTCCGGTCACAGGTCCTCCTCCACTGAAACCCGTAAGCGCCAGGAACAATTGTCATAAAAATGTCACATTTGGCACTTAATTCTGCAACTTCCCCCACAATGTCAGTGATGTAGCTGATGGTATTATAGTTCCTCACTTTGCCTTGACTTTAACACTCGCTTTTGACTTTAATTTGTCATGGCAACGCTGTCAACTCAGACAAAAAAAAAAAGAAATGTTTCGTTTTTTGGTAATGTTATTGGTAAGGTTGATGGCCGGGAAAAAAAAAACACAAATGCGGTCAATCCATGGAAGAACTAACATTTCATTATAATGATTTTTTTTTTCTATTCCAACATCACCAAAATACTATATCGGTGACAAAATCTGTGCGTCCTATCAGTATCAATGTAATGATGTGGCGTAAAAGAAAGTCAAAATGACTAACCTTGCTCCTAAAGCCGCCTTTTCTTCTCCTGAATCTGTGGCACCTCCTTGGGCGTGAGTCCGTGAACGGGAGGTTGCACTACCCTGCAGGAGTTCTGAAATTCGACCGTTGACAGCCCGGAGAGGCAGCTTGGCGGTCAGGCTGCCACCACGGCTGCGGCTCAGAGACTGAGTAGACCAGGGGCCAGGAGAAGGTCCCTGCTGCTGCACAGGCCCTTGGATTGAGGTCTGGGGCTGGAGATTGGTTACATGTCTTAGGCGGATGGCATAAGATATGAAGTAAGCACTCTTCACACAGCTGAGCTGGAATCAATGATTCCTACATGCATCTTTTTTTTCTTGCATAAAACTCAACTGATGAATGTAATTAGAAAGTACCTAAACTGAGTAAATAGATGTCTTACCTTTCCAATAGGAGGAAGGCTTGAGCTACGACTGCTGGCTTGGGCTAAAGACTTGGTAGAGAAGCTAAGGGTCTTCGTGCTGGAAGCAGACAGGCTCCTGGCCTTGGGACTACTAGTCATTAGCAGCTTACTGACCGCTGAGATCTTTGACTGGCCACCGGTTTTAGCGGGAGACTGCGGAGCGCTGCTTGCACCAGGACTGAAACTGGGACTGTTACAGTTTCCAGTAGAAGAAGATACCGATCCAGCACGGGTGAGACTGCGTCCGGTCCGAGGCATGGTGCTGTCCCCCCTCACACCTCCCCCTCTTAGACTCTCTCCCCTTTCTAGAGAGAAGCAGTCATAGTGGTGTGAGGCACTGTGGGGGCTATGGACCCGGCCCAGTGAGTTGGTTCTGTTTGCGAGTTGTTCCAACTTGGCACTAAAAAGTTTACTGCTGTCAATACTGGATCCCCTTTGTCTGATGCCACATCCAGATATTCCTGCTTCTTCAGAGGAGCTTCCCAACAGTGACAGTCCATGAATGGATTGAGGAAGTGGGCTGGCGGCTCGGTTCCGCTGGTCAAGACTTGACTTCCGCACTGGTGGTAAAGGTGGGATTCCTCCCTTTTTGTGGGAAAAGAAGCCTGGTTTTCCTGCAGATCCTCGGCGGTCGAGGGTGGCACGAGGACTACAGGGAGTCGAAGAGGTAACGCCAAGGTTTTTGTACTCTGTCTGATTATCCAGTCCGTCATGGCGGTTCAGGCGGTGCCAGCCACGGGGGAGGCTAGCGGTTCGATGAACATCTGGGTTGTAGGCATTGGTGAGGATCTCTCCTTGGGCAATAACAGCAACCATCTCACAACCATCCACTACTCTCTTATAGAAATCTGGAGATGAAACCATGTCACCAACTGAACCGAAACTTCCATGATCATCACCTGGAATGGAAGTAAACCATCGGCAATGTTACCAGAAAGTATGTTTGATAAAATGTAAATTGTGTGTAATTTAACGATCCATTGTTGCCTACCATCTCTGCAGTAGCTGCGGTCGTCGGTATTTCCAGAGTCATTCTTCTCTCCTGAGCGGCTCTCTGATGGTTCTGCATCCCTTTTCTCAGGCTTCACTTCACACACAAGATCCCTCGGCATCCCCTTCTCCATGCCACGCTTCAGCCAAGGGTCTTCAAAATTCATCTCGCTTGAAATTGAAGCTAAAAGTTGTGTGCTTTCTTTGATCAGGTTAGATTTGGTGGGTGAATAGAGGATGGTGGGTTCTTGAATGACCATTGGTTTGATAGCTACACAGGGGTGAACACTGACTGTGGTCTTGAGTGGAGTCAGGTTACTCATTCCTGACAGAGTTTGAATTGTCGATTTAGCCATAGAAGGAGGCAGTTTTCTCAGTCTGTCTTTGGTTGGTGTTCCTTTCTCACCCCTGTTCTCTGATAGCATCACTTCTCCTTCTAGACTCCCCCTTCTTGAGCTGCCTCCACTTTTATAATCTCCTGGTCCTTCTGGTACAAAGGCAAGGCTTTGATTGAGTTCAAGTTCAGCCAGGGCTTCCCCTTGCTGACTCTGGGACTGACTAAAGCTGTGGATTGACTGGTCTGCTTCACTGCCCACACTCAGATCACTCATCCAGGAGGACATTGGAGAGCCACTATTCGACACTGCTGAGGCTAATGCCTCGCCTTCAACCCGCAGCTTGGCCATTGCCACCTAAAAAATAACATATTATGTTATTTCCAGTGGAAAAAAAATAGTTTGTTTTTTTTAATCTGGCATTTTAGGATAACAATGTCATCCACAGTTTGTGACCTTTACTTAAAAAAGATTTAAAAAAAAAGTTCTTTTCAGATTAAACACAAAGCAGTCTTTCACACTAACCTCTGCCATTGCAACAACATCTGTAACCCCAGAGGGTTTTGCAGGACTTGCAGGCATATAATAATTCTCAGCTGCATTTTCAGCGATCTCTCTGAGATCACTGATAGGTTGAGCGTCTGAGGCGAGGACAGTGACTGAGCAACAGTCACTGTTGAAGCTGATGATGCTTGTTGGACGACAGGTCAGGCCATGATTCTCCATGAGAGTCGCCATTTCAAAATCATCTTCTCCTGACGCCACATCTTTCCCAGGTGATGGTCCCGATGTTCCAGAAGATACTGGCCCAAAAAACATAATCAAACATGACTTTGAGAAGGAATCGACCCCTGTTTCACAATGGCTGGTTGGTATAATTTTTTGTTGTCATTTAAAGGCTTTTGCGAAAAACTGAGGTGTTTTTTGTTTTTTTTTTCACCACCAACTCACCATCTCTGTGCGGATCCAAGGGTATTGGTGGCACGTCGTCATCACAGAGTGTCTCAGCTGAACCAAGGCTGGCAGACAGAGATGGAGCTGGCTCTCTGATTTGTGGACTCATGCCCACAGGAGAAGTCCTTGACAGAAGCGACTCTGTAGAGGAACGGCCACTGTCTGCAGCAAGACTATCTGCAGAATCAGAAGTACAAATTTATAGCTATTGGGTTATTGTGTTTTCCAAGGGTACAACACAGTTTACCAAATTAACTGGAAACAAACTGCAACATAACATGATGTCCGTGTCAATGTTTTGTTTTTGTTTTTTTTGTTTTGTTTTTGGTTATCATGCAGGTATGTTTTATGCTCAAATAATTCTTGATCATAATTAATATAGACCATATTGAATATTATATATAAAATATCAGAGGCCATATCATACAATAATGCAAATATACTACCCTAAAATACTTTATAACACAGCTACCCACTCAAACATACAGATATTGATCAGAAATAAAAACGCTTACAAGATAATATGAATGACCAAAGGAAAGGCATTTAATATAATTGACTGCGTTTATGAGTGCAGAAAGAAAGCTTTTGCAAAAGTTGGACTGGGACTGAAACACATGTTTGAATCATTAGCAGGAAATAATACTCTTTATGTATCTAAAGTCAAATGTAGAGAACACAGTTTTCAACAATCAGTTTGTATTATTAATGGCTCTAACATCGTGATGTGACCTAATATATCCATAAAATATATAAATTGTTTTGTTTTTTAGCAATTGGAATTGATTGATCAAATTGCCAACAATAACGCTATTAACCATTTTTCTGTGAAGATTAATAGCCAATATTTTAACTCCTATCAGCAAAAGTAGATCATCCCTCAGAAAAAAACAACCAAAAAATGCAAAAAAAATGATTTCCGACTGCTGAAAAAATGTTCAAGTACCAAATAATATAGAGCATGCAGGGTAAAGCACACTTGTAAAGCATAAATACGTAGAGAAATGCATACTGTCTGAGGTCAGAACATCAGTGGCCTGGCCATCCTGTGCCAAAGTGTGAGAGGACGGTGGCGGTGTTGCTGGCATCACACCTTTCTGTGTGTACACCTTACACCGCTGCGACGGAGAGGAGGGGGGCCTGTGGAGAACACATCTTTGCTTACCGTCATCCTCAGTTAAAAGTTGCTGTTTATAATGTCAAAAGCAAGTCCTTGGTGTTTATTTTTAATTGTGATGAAAAGAATGAGTTTTTTGCATTAATAGAAATTCAATTAAAGGTTATCAGTGGTTACATTAGCGCCTGATGTTCATGGATTTCACCTGTAGTCTGATGTTTTGGTCAGGCTGGCAATGCCGAGACGTGGTGATCCGAGCGGACGGGCTTTCCCATCAGGGGTGCCGCATAAATTCAGACTCTCATGACTACTTGACAGTATAAACGGGAGAACAGTTAAGTGAAAGTATCCAACAGTTAAAGTATAGAGTAAGAACAATAAAGAAATATGTGAGCACGATCTTCGTCCTATTAAGCAATGATAGGGTTGAGTGTTGTTTGTCACCACAGCTTTAAATGCAAACCGAGAAAACATGACGTTTCCTCACGAGATTAGACAAAGAATCCCCAGAAAGCTGCACATATGAGGAAGCTCAGCTTTGTTGCTCACCTATGTTTACTCACCTGTCATTCAAGTGGGAGCCTTTGGCCCTGTGAAGGGGATGTGAGGCTGTGCTTCCTGTTATGCCACTGGTTCCAGTAACAACGGGGGACCCTGAACTCTGAGCCAGGCTGTGGATCATTGTGTGGGCCAGCTCTGCCTCTTCCACAACTTCCTTGATATCCTGCAACTGCAGGTCATTGGTCCTTCTCCTGACGGCCACTGCAGAGGATGACAGCTGGGCTGACTCTTCCACACCACAAGGAGAGTCTGCGTTAAAGAGAAGAACGCTTTCAGGCTTTAGACCCAATGGTGGGGGACAAGGAGAGTGAAAAGGGTTCTGTGGTTGACTCAAGGCTGAATGACAGGAAATGGGAAAAAAAAAAAAGACGAAGACCTATAAAACTCTCATTTTTGGTTATAGGCTCATGTGTCCAAAGAGTAAAGGCGACTGCATTTTCATATATAAAATCAATAAAAGTAACACTACCTGTTTTGGCCTCTGACTCCGACACAGCATGGCCGGGGACAGGAGGAGCTGAGGTTGAAGCAGTGGAAGAAGGACATTGCTCTTGTTTGCCGCTTTGTTTACTCACTGGAACTTCTTCGAAAGGAAACTTTGCCACCTGAAAGAACAACATGGCAATGGATGGAAAATGTTCACTGCGTGAAAATACCTGAAACTTCTGGGGTCAGTCATCCTTGCTGAAGGTCAGCTTGTTCCTGAAGAGTTAAGCCGTTACTCCAGTTCTCTGCTGTTCTTACAGTTACTCTTACTTTTCAAGTCCAGAAGTCAGCAGTGCTTTTGCCCATATATTAGCCCCCCTTCCCCACCACCACCTCTCCCTCCCATTTTTTTTGTTGTAAGTTGATCTTCATGTCTTTGCAGTGCAGCTCTTCACCACACTCTACCTCTTAAAATGACACTTTTCATAACTGCAGCCATCATGGATTCTCCAGCGAGTCATCTGTCCTGACACCTCCATTGAAGCGGAGTGGCCATTCTACTCCACTGAGTGGCTCAGCATTAATCTTTAGCATCCGGCTCGCTCTTCAGAGCAATTCCTCTTCCGTTGCTGCCGTCACTCTCACTCTCAAAAACCAGCAGTGTTGGTCATTCCTGCCTCCACCTTCAGACTGACCTCCCGAGGGTTCCAGCATTGCCTGTCTCAACTTCCTAAGACACCTGCTTGAGGTCACCCCCTCCCTGGCTTCATGTGCACCAATGGTAAAAATGCACTCTAAAATTGATGTCAAATTTTGGAAGTATTATTTCACTATTAATTTGCACTACTTTGGTATTTTGAACTTAAAATTTAATTTGAAATTCTTTTGTTCCTTGTGGAAATGAACTTTCACCTGCATCCCTTAGTTTTGCAGTGACTCACACATCGGACTCTCCACCCACTGTGTTGCAATGTTGATGGAAAGTTGTTCGGGGAAAATGCTGTAGCAATATGTAATTGTTTCATTTGGAAACAGACCCATTTCTGTTGCAATCTTTGAATGTTAAACTGTTTATATGATTCATATTATTTACATTACACTGCTGTTCAGTGATGTTATGACTGCTGATCTATTTTTTCAGATGCTGTCAGCCAGTCATCTGATAGATTTAGCTCTGCAAACATTTTTGCATCTTTTTCCATGTATCAATTCAGTTACTTTTTTAGCAACATGTGACCTGCAGAGACATGAACACAGTTCAATATCTTACATTGTCTCTGCGTGAATGTGGTCTTCCACGAATTCAATTTGGTTGTATCAGCTTAATTACCCGCTTTCAATTAGTGCCCGGGTTTGACAGATGTTTTACAATTCATTTACATCTTAAAAAGAGCAGGTTGAGATTAGAAAGGATAATTTGTAATGATAGTTTGAACTGACACAAATTTCCAATAATATTGTGCTAAATTATGTACTCACAGTTTTGTTAGAATACAACATCCACAGGTGTTTTAAGAAAATGGATAAATATTTCACTGCTGCTTTGTAACTGCTGTGACCACTAATGTGCAGCAGAGACCAGAAGGCAATTATATGTGTTGCTTCCTATTTCTGCAGGAGAAATAAATGATGGAAACTGATTCCTCAAGTGCTGCCTCTACAACCTGACCACATCTGTTACACAAGCACGCAGGGGGCTTTAGCTCATCTTGTGAGGTCTCCTGCCTGTCTTACTCTGCCGTCCAAGAGTCTCCTGCTCAGTCCCTGAACAACCAAGAGATGATTGGCCTGTGATGACGACTATCCGTCTCCACCATACAGTAATTCCAGTCGGTTCAGATGTATTATTTAAACAACAAATACATTCGCATCCATTAAGGCAGACCTGGGCATTTTACGGCCCGAGGGCCACATGTGGCCCTTTGGGCGTCCCTGTCCAGCCCACATGAGGTCAATAAGAGCATGAATGACAAAACATTTATTTTGTTCACGTTATACAAGTGTGTTGCTTTTCTGTTGTTGTTGGTTCTGCCCTCCAACAGCGTTCAGGTTTCTCATTTGGTCCCTTGTAAAAAATGTATTGCCCACCCCTGCATCACGGTCATAGCCTCCAATTCAGGTGAAAAAATATATACGGAAGTCAATGGGTTGTTTTAAATTGTGAAAAACGATTATATAAATGACGATAACGCAAAATAAAATCCGAAATAAACAGCTACATTGACTCAAAAACTATGCAGATGCTTTTGTTACAAGTAAAAAGTCAAAAGCATGAACAATAGCTTTTTCCGGACTGGAAGTCAAATTTTCCAACACGTAAAACCACCAGTCACATTTTTTAATGAAAATAGAGGCCATTTCTTTATTGAAAAAAATATTCCCATTCTTCCATCCATGACATTTTTCTTTGGTATGCAATGTTTTTCTGTTACCTCCTCACTGCCATCAATGCAGTCTAGTCGCTCCTGCAGCTCCGCAAAGGTGTTGCATTTTAGGCACTCTGCTCCTTCCTCTGGAACCGGTGCCAGTGGTTGCCCAAGTAGCGATTGAGGGGGTAAGGGCTGAGACTGGCCACTGGGCTGGTCTTGGGTCTCTGGCTGAGGCTGGACCTACAAGAGTTAAAACGACAAAAAAAGGTCACTAATGTGATCGTGTCAGTATGTTTTTTTTTTGATTGCACTTTGATTGTACTTAAAATGTAAAGTACCTTTGTCTGGAGTGGTGCTGCTTGAATTTGTGTTTGATGGGACTCTGGCGTTTTACCTCGAAGCAAAGCGGGAATAATTGGCACGAATTCTGGTGGACCCTCATTATCTGTCAGTTCTCGATCTGATACAGCGGCGCCGTTCGGGCCCACATAGATCACTGTGTCACATGACTGCTCGCTACTCGAATACTCGTCAGGGTCACTGGACAGGCGCAACAGTGGGAGGTCTGAGTCAGTGTCACCACGCTGATGGAAGGGTCGCAGATGGGTCGGGCGACGCATACGGCCCTCCTCACAGGAGCTCTCGCCACCGGAGGAACTGGAGGTGTATTGCTGAAAAGAGATTGAATGACAGCAACAAGCGACGGGGAGGAAAGAGACGAAGAAGGGTGTTGAGAGAGAGAGACAATATGTTCCCTTTTATAGACCAAAAAAAAAATGTCTTCAAAGAAGAGAGAGAAGACTGGAAACAAAGAAAACAATTCTTTTTTTAGAAAACAAACAACTCATTACATTGCATTACCATGGCAACTTTGATTTAATTTTCTCCTTTTAGGACTAGAGATTAAATGTTATTTTTGGCTGTTTTTCTCTTTCTGTCAGGCAGAATTAATCGTCACTCAACTCTGGCACATTTAGGAATAAGCAGGTGCAATCGAGGTTGATAGCAACACAACAGGAGTGACAGATGGATGTAACTTCATTCCTCAGTCAATCTTTTTTTAGACCAAATTTTGTATCAATCACAACATGCAATCATTTTGAATAGAAAACATTTAAATGTCTATGAAGTGTTATGGATCTGTGATCTAGCGCTATATAAAAAGTATCAGCATGATGCATCATTGCAAGCTGAACAAGTTACTATCTGTGTTTGTGGAATTTCATGCAGTGTTTAAACTTATATGTGGTGGGAAGTTAATGCACTCAAAGTTTCACTTTTTAAGATGAAAATCATAAAATGTGATTCAGAAAATCGATTTCTCAAATTCAAAAGAGTATCAAAATTTCTTCCAGACTCACCACTGAGACTTTAGTTTTCTTCTTTTTCATGCGGAGAACACGGGATGCAATTTGAATGGTTGAGAGGGTTTCAGAAAAGTCTCTGGGCGAGGCAGAGATGTGAGCGATCATGGTGGTACGGCAGTTCATGTTGCCTAGCGACTCCCTTAGCAACATGGTCAGCTTGCTATCCCTAGTAACACAAATACACCGAGATATGAGTATAAAAAGACAAGTCGAAAAGACACAGTCATTAAGAATTGTGAAAAATCTGAGCAATTATTGAGGCAAGGTCAGTTTTATTAATAGCTTGCCTTGGTCATGAAGCTTTCAGTAAACAAAAAGGCTAAGACGCCACATGGTCATATGATGTGGTAATAACAAAAACTGTCTGTCGTGAATGTGGAAAGACTCAAAAGTAAAGTAAAGACAAATTATATTTATGGATAAATACAAATGGTACAAGATAGCTCAATTTAAGGAGCACTGTGGACAAAACACTTTGGATGTTTTGCAATCATAGCGGGAGATGATCCCAATGAGATTAAACCAGCAGATGGGAGACTGAAACTAGGCTGTGTGTTTAAGAAAAGACTTTCTTCTGGGTGGGCTACTGCAATCATTCACAGCCTTTTGTGCTTTTGGGCGTGAGCAACTACATATACGTGGATGTGTGTGTGTGTGTGAGTGTGTTTGTGTGTGTATATGTGCAAAGGCCTGCAGGCTGACAGTGAGTACAGCTCCTCTGTGGCCCAATACCTCATGCTGCTGTCCCTCTTTTCTAAAAACACCGCCTGCAGGCATGTCTCTCCAAAACACAAATGTGTACATTCTCCCCTGCTCTGTCTCTCCTACACACGTACACAAAGACACGCACGCTCCTATCTTGACCTCCTCTTTCTCCCTCAATGTACCGTGCCTTTCCTCATATGCTGTTTGCTGCCTCAGGCTTCTATAAACCCTCCCTCCATCCATCTCCAGCTCACTCCATCTCTCCCTGAGATTAATGTAGGTAAATTCATGAGTCATGAAGTATTCATTTGCATGTTAATTCAAGTGTTAGAGATGTTGAATTACAGCTTACATTTCTCCCTCTGCTCAATATAGCTGCAGTTTTAAAAAGGAGAACTGCTGGATATGTAATATGACTCTTTAGATTAAGATCTGCCAATAATGAATGTTGTGTCAAAATTCCTAAATCACCGTCATGAGAAGAAACCAATTATATGATAGTAAGACCCAGTGTGGTTTGAGTAAGATTGCTATTAAGAACATTTAGCGACCTTAAATTACACATTGAGCTAAAATGTTGTTAACGGCAGAAATAAGTAAGTGAAAATAAAACATTGATAAACCTATTAGTGCATAATTATCATCTCCTCTGTGCAATAATTCTACAAACATGGCGTTACAAATCTACTGTATTTTTACGATCTCCCAATTCATTTGATGTTTTCGTCCAGGAACAATCCTTGAAAGATCATAAACCTGACAGAAAACAAGCTCAAACTCAATACCGTGATCGTATTTGAATAGGATATTGTGTCTTAAACCCAATGTGAGGCTCAACTGCAGCTTTGATAATGATAAGGATGATAACTAATAGGGAGGATGAACTTCCTTAAATCTGTGCAAACTCTGGATTTTCAGAATGAAACATTAAAACCATTTTCTTAACCGATGTTTGATTTCACATTCTTGGAATTCGTCCAATCTCTGAGCCTCCAGTGAAGCAGGTGGATCTCTCGGACAAAACTTGATCTCTGCTACACTGTGTGTTCAAATTATCAGTTTTGAAAGAAAACACTTGGGAGACGACATCTACAACTAAATTGTTTCACAGCTTATAAGTCCTGGGTAAGTTAAAGAGTTAATGTTCCTTCAGCAGACAGGTTTGCTCCACATGCAAGCTTTTTACCGGCATGGAACCAAAGCCCTCTCAGCATCAGCGAAACTGGAAACACTAACTGGAAAGAACTTGACTCCAATATTCCCTTTGGTCTCAAGTGCTGAAATGGACTAGATATTCAGTTAAAACAAGGACATAGACCGATTACAAGTACACATATCAAGAAAGCATGAACAGCAACCTTGCGCCTGTCCGCTGTGAAGGCTTCCTTGTTAGTTGCCAACCACCCTCAGCGAGACTCACTGTCTGCTATCCATATTCTAACGAATTTCTCAGATAATAAATTATCCAATCTTACTTTTCTGTTGACACCTGATTGCTTTAATGTGTGCTCATTATTCTCATTGAAATCAGATCTCTGTCCTCATGAGCAGAACCTGTGTAGAAACAACAAACTAGCTGTAGGCTTGTTATCGACATTGCAGCTGCACTGCTTACTTCTGCCTTTTCTCTAATGAGGGAGAGGAGAGGCTTTTCTGTTTGTAGCAAGCCTCTCTTCTGTTTCAAGCCACCTTGAAAGATAAGCCAAATTTTGAAGTAGTCTCTGATGATGTATTGCTGTGAAACCAATGACTTGGGCTGTGAGGTGACATTGATTCAACTTCATAAATGCGCCATCTGTGAGAAACTTTTGCCGTCACCGATAGATATTAGATACTGCCAGTGGTTATCTGCTCCTATGAAGCACCAGATTTGGGGAGAATTTTTCGTGTGCCAGCATTTTATGAGGATTATGTTTATGTCCAACACGAATCCAACCCAATGTGCGCCAGATGTAAGCAGGCAGATCTGGTCACATTACAAGACCTCATTGTGTATTGACACCTCATATTAATACATGCTGTTCTTTATCTAAACAACATGTTTTGATGCAGATTGAAATGTTACATTTAAATGGTGTTTGCTGCAGGCTGTCTCCTTTGTCCTTTGTTTTCAACCAGATGTAGCAACCTTAAAAATCTGACAATCGTTCGCACCGGCTCTATTTTTTTTTTTTTTCTTTAGTCCAGTGTTACAGCCCTGCAGCTGCTGCTTTTCACAGCCTCAGTTGACATCAGTTCATGATTCTCGAAGAGAAGCAACATCGCATAGGCTTCATTGTTAAATAGGTTCAAATCCTCTCAAAATCCGAAAAACACCCTGAGTCACCAGCATCAAACTCGCCTCAACAAAGCTTTGCTCACAGAGTCGGTGCTTGGTTTAGGGTTTGCTCTACAATGTAAATGCTGGAGCTGGTGATTAAATTAACCTAGTGTGCAGTGCTCAGCTACACAGCCTTGAGGAGAACAGAAAAGCAATGAGGAAGGAAGGAAGAAAGAAAAGAAGAATTAAAGGAAAGGTGAAATGAGGATATTTTATAGGATGCAAAAGTGTAAACGCCCCAGCTTTACTGCACATTAGACTATAGAAAGTACACAAAATAAAAATTCCCAAGGTGCCCCTGTAATGGCAGGGTTAGCTATTTTTTCAATACTGCTATCTCTTAACATGTCCTTTCTCTTTGCATTCTTGTCCTCAGTCTTTTTGTTGTCTCCTCTCTCTCTCTTTCTGTCTTTTGATCTCAGCGCTGGTCGGTTAACCAGCAATATTAGAGTAATGAATATGTAAAAGCAGCTGGTGTTTGTAAATGCAAGTCCTTTAAGGGACTAGAGAGATTCATTGCTTTCTGCCCTCATGACAAAACCACTTCTTTTTTTAAATTTTTTAGCTTCACATTCAGCGTTCGAATGGCTACCGTAATTCTACAAATACTCGACCTCACCCCCCCCCCACACACACACACACACTGAGTACAACAGACACAAGCCTACTTGTATGGGATGTGTTTGCTTCCATTGACCAGTGCGAGGATCACATTGCCGAGGGCTGACAGGGAAAGGCACAAAGGGGCAGAGCCAGGTGAAGTGTTCTCTTTGCTCTTCCCACTTGCTCCACCTCCAAGTACTTTGACATCACAGCTGCCGAGGTCCAGCAGATGAAGGCGACTGCGGCCTCCAGACACTAGCAAAGAGGGGTCGGGGGGGTGGGGGGTGGATGGGGGGGCAAAAGACACAATTTTGAGATGAGAAGAATATGGAGGGAATGAGAATAGACCCGAGAAAATGTTTTAATCAGAAAAGCAATCACAATAACACAATTAAAAAGATTTGGTGTCTGCACAGAAAATTAAACGACTTGATTCAATTCTTAAATTATAAGGATCTTCTTTGATAAATTGAAAATAGATCCTGTGTAATTAAAAAAAAGAGTGAATAAAGGTGATGATGGATTTTAGACGTTGAAGTCTTGGTAGCAGAAGTATCCCAGATGAATGATTACAGATACAATGTACAAGCACGCTAATTTGAAAATATATCTACTCATACAAGAATGCAATTTTACAATAGTCAAAATAAAGGAGTTGTGATTATTGCAGTCAGTAAGCTAACTGACATGCAAAGAATAAATAAAAATCACATTTTGAATATTGAAATATTCCCTGTCATTATCAACATTGCAGTTTCCAGAAACACTCATGAAATATGCATCAGGATCACCAAAGGTCAAAGGTTTCTTTTTTGAAGTTTTATATAAATGTAATCACAGATCTAATTATCTGAAGGTCAAAACTGTTAAACACTGTAATTATGTGAGAGTCTCCTTCCCCATTCCCCTCCCCCAACTCCCCTCTGCAGATACTGCAGATCAGATGTTCCTGTCAGATATCTTTGCCTCTCGTTGTGTCATTCACATCCATCCACCAAAACACACATGCACACACATCCAGCGCATGCAAATTTGATCATTTTCTCATGCATAGATATGCCCCAATACAATATAGTCAGTGTGTTATTGTCTGATGTTTCAGGCAGGAGACAACTTGCAGATATGAAGTGCATCATCACTCTTCATGTGAATAAGAGGAAACACAGACCAATTGAAATATATGAGCAGATATGAGTATTGGCTATATATGAGGATCAGGTTCATGGATAACATACATCAATCTGGGTGCTTCAGCTTTTGATCAGCTCATAGATACATATTTTTATCAGTTCAATATTGTTATCCATATGCCCTCTGTATTGTGCCACGTACTGAGGCGATATATTATGAGAACAGAGAATGTGTGTAGTACTTGTACTTATAAAAAAAAAGAATAAAATACCCGTATGAAACAGCTGTCAAATTGTTGGACACATTTTTTTTTACTTACTTCCACCCTTGCCAGTCTTTTCCATGCGATACTGGTAAATGTGTAATGTGAACAGCATGTGTGAGTTTCTGTGCTCTTCTTCAGTGGTGTTTGGCCGTTGACTGCTATGTCGGGCCGCTATGGCGGCATCCAGGAACCAAGCTGCCTTCTCTGGGGTTGGGGCACGCAGCTCTGACTGGTTCTGGAGCTGGAGAACAGGTTGACAAAAAATCCTGTTAGTGTTATGCAGGCTTAGACACCATTACAATACAGCAGTGACCAGCAAGGCAAAGACCCTGAAGTCCAAAACTGATATGTTCTGTGCTCGTTCCCTCTGAATTACACCGGACACAGAGGCATATTTAGATGAATTATTTGTAATTTGCCTGCAGGTATGCGAGACAGTGACGTTTGCCTGTGCCTGGCATGCTGTAGAATATCATTACTGATGAGATTATGGCAGATTAGTTAGGGATTACAGAGATGTGCTTGTATCAAATCCTCTAATCCTATAAACATTAACATAAATACACACAAAAACACACACGCACCCACTTCTTGTTTTATACTTTGGTGCAAGGACATTTGAGAATTGAGAATGCATTCACGACTCAGTGTCTTACCAGGACACTGATCCAAACTTACAACTATTCCAAAACCGGCGACTGGTTTTGAAACATGTGAGCTCCAGCATTTTATATCTGAGTGCACAGTTTAGAGTGGAGCCCTGGGTTTCTGACTCCTAATTATTATAATGATGATACTCACACCAGCTAACAAAAGGTCACACGAGACACTTCCCACTTACCTTACCACAATCTCCTGATTGTTATTTTTTTCTATCCAAAGCAATTTCTTTCATATTTGGAAGAATTCTCTGCTCTTTTAAATATCGCTTTTACATGTTTCATGTTCATGTCTTCCCCACCACTGTCAGGTAAGCAGAATTATGCAAAAAAAATTGACGGGTTATTTCATGCGAAATATATTAGCTTTTGTCATTTCTTTCTGTGGCAGAACTGGACGAAGGACCTATAAATTTGTCATTGCTATTTCTTGAGCTGTGTTCAAAATATTTGTTGTCAAACTGAGAGGAAATTAAGATCCAGCATAGGGCACTGACATTTTCTATACTTTATTTGATGTGAGTGTATAAGTATATCTCATTTAAGGAAACAGCAGAAAATGCCTGAAGTCAAAGAGACAAAGACATAGCATTCTGACAAGTGGCCCAGGGCTGTTCACACACTGACACAAACACACAGACACTCGCACACCCCCCCCCACACACACACACTCGCACACCCACACACACACACACACACACACTCGCACATATGATTTACTCTGCAGATGCTACACTTATTAAAGAAAGGTAGATCCTTGTTGGATGTGTTGATACCTGCATGCCACAGATTGGGTCTTCGCACAGGTATACTCCAGGTGACTGTCCGTCCTGCAGGCTGCCTGTGGCCACTTCAGCCAGCAAGTCTTTTAGGTTCTCTTCTTTACCCCAAACCTATCAACACAAACACACAATTTGGAAGTTTAGAGCCAAAATATTTACCCAAACTCATCCAAAAAAAAGAATACCTTTTCAGGGTTTTCACTGTTTCATTTGAAATTTGATAGAAGTCATCACATTTCTGTTTCTTGAGATCGACTTCTCATCTGATGTCAGACAAGATATCACAGATGCCACTGATCTCTAAATTTTCCATAACCAACCTCGACCGCAGACACACGAACAGAGAAGCGCGCTCCTGTTTTCTCCTTTCTCTCATTGATGAGCTTAAACAGCCAGGAGATGGCACAGGGGATTATACCCAGGGTCTGCAGAGAGTCATCCCGGCCAATCATGGTGTAGGATTTGCCTGGTGGAGACAGATGGAGCGAAAGGTGAAAAGAAAGACGGGGAACGTTATCAAAAAAAAAGGCTCCTGGGGAAATACAAAGCATGTGCGTATGAACTCCGTTTGAGTGCCTGAAGACGGGTGTAGCCCGAACTTAAAGATCTGTCCCTCTGAGCCACAAGATGACAATTATCCCCTGCCTACACCTGCACTGTCAGCGCTTAGAGATCAAACACACAACGAAACAAAGCCATGTGTCACACCTACAGGAACACCTGAGGACATCAAACGCCTGACTCATATGTTGCAGGGTGGAGAAATGTATGCAATTTGTTCGGAGAGCAGATGGAGGGGAAGTTGTCAGGCTCAATGTAACTTTACATTGTTCTCCCTCAATGGTTCCTAGTCAATCAAGACTTAGTGTGAAATAACAGCTACATTTCATCATTTGTCAAAATAACATCACTCACAGAGAGGCATAAACAGGGAAAATGTTCAGCAGCAGGGGATGCAGTCCCATTCTCTTCTGGAGATCATTTCCAGGACATTTCTGATATTTTGTTTTTCAAAAACCCAGCTGGTATGACTACAAGTTCCCTCCTTCCAGTTCCCGGGCATCTATATGTAATGCTTTTTTTCTTTTCATTTTTTTTCTTTTTTCTTTTTGCTCAATTCCCATCTATTTTCATTTCATTTTTGTCAATACAGTAAATCCTGGTTTATTTCAACAATTTAGGTAATTGTTGAAATATTCTGTTAATTTTTTAAACACATGACAGATCATTTAGGACATGTTTGAGATGTTTGGATTGTATTAAACTCTGAAGGCCCTTCATAAAAATTATGTTTAAAATAACACAAGGGTATCCACTGCAGTTTTAAGTTATTTTTCACAGTCCTGTCATTGAACGCATCTTCAATTGTCAAGGCTGTATAGTTTCTAATGCATGTAGTGCAAAGAGCACTGGAAAATCCATTTGCTTTTCGGGCCTAAATGTGTTCCTTTGAGTTCAAACAATTGGTTATCAAGACGTGGCCAGCATCATGACTGCTCAACTGACTAACACAAGACTACCATAAAGTGATGCTACGCTACAGTCAATAAAGCATAGGATGAAGTTAATGTATGTTCACAATGTCTGGTAAGCTGAGGTTGTCAAGAGGAAGGAGAACACATTTTGGAGAATGAGCGATGACAATTGCTATACAGTGTCTTTGGCTCGGGGACAAAGTTTATGCAAAAAGGTTCATTCATACAAGACCAATATGTCAAATCTAAATTCCTCTAGCAGGTAGTTCGAGCTTGAGATATAAATTCCTGAAGTTCAACATTTATTTCAGTATCTTTTAAGTCCTTATTTCTCCAAATTTTCTCGAATACATTTGTGTGCATGCGTGCATGTGCATGTGCCCAAATGCGCATGCACGTGTATTAGTAGAATCTTCTGAGCCTGTTCATGTGTCTACAGCCAAGGGCTATGAAGCCGAAGATAAATCCCCAGTGTGTTACTTTCATCATTTTAATTAGAAAAAGGTAATGCCCTTGTAATTCAGTCCTATTAAGATCCAAGCCTTAGGTTAGCTATATCACTGAGAATGATCTCATCTACTGTTGCCGTAGCAGCCATTTAAGGGGTAGGGGCAGCACAATACCATCAACTATAACAGTAATATTGATTGAGAGAGCAAACTCTGTTCCTGTTTGATGGATATCTCAATCATGTAAAATCAGTTAAGTGCGGGACAGCGACACAATGCTTGGCATTCCTGCTTTAGAGAAATATACATTCCTATTTTGATTTAAGTACCACTTTCTACTAAGGACGTCTGCATTGGAGACGATTGTACATTGGCGTGAATTGTTGAATCTATCTATATGTTACCCTGGGATTGACCGGCAATCAGTTCTGGTGGAATCCCATCTCTCACCAAATTGTAAATGTGATTAGTTCCGGCAATCCTGTGACACCGTGTAGAATAAGTGGTATAGAAAATTAATTAATGAATAAAATCAGTTGGTAGAACTAGATGACAGTGTATTGGAAGAAGCACAAGAAAAACTTGGATCTGAGACTTCTGTCTTTGGGGCATGGTACGCTTGTCACATGTATAATATAACGAGTGAATGATCACAATGGATCAGGAAAGCTGAATAAAACCCTAAATGTGGTGAGATACACCACCTTGGCAGAGACAGGCAGTGAAATGGTAAAGTTTTTGTCCTTGGGAACATATTTGTTCATGTTTTTTTACACTTGTCTATGCGAAAAACCGTTAGCATCAATAATAATACATGTCTATTTACTTTGTGTTGCTGAGATATGGTTGGGTGAAAGCTTTATGAATACAAGTATACAGATACTATGCCATTTACAGGACAAATTCAAGTTTACACAATATGTTATAACCATTTAATTTTGGTCATAGCCATACTCGTACTCTTTATTGTGAACAGATGTGCTCTCTTCAAAAATGAACGAGTCATGACCTTTTTTGTTTCAATGTTTGTTTGTTTTTTGGCTGCAAATTAAAGTAAATCAATTGAGTTAGACGGCAGGAGAACTGTAAATTAAAAAAAAATGGAAATTCAGTCTGCAGCCTCTCAACCAAAGTGAAAGGTGTTTGACCTTTCTAACATATGTATATATATATTTGTCCTTCAGTACAAGTGAGAACCAGAGAACCTTATTCTGCCAACTCCAGTTGGCAGCAAACAGAAGATAACATAATTATTCCGCCACATGAGAAAGAACAAATGGCTTCACACTTAAAATGAATATACCTTTGGGACCCATTGGACAAGTTGCAGTGCTTTACTGCAACATCTAATGGTTTCTTCTGAACTGCAGTTAAACTCTTTGCTTTTCTTTCATCTGTGGTTTGATGGGATTTTGGAATGTATAGAAATCAAAAGCCAAGAGGAGTAATACCACAAGCGTGCGGAATAAACACACCAGGGGTTGACCTGTGTTGCTAAGCGTGTGCATGTTGTTCCGCAGGGGATCTTTGTTAGCATCCGTGTGTCAGTTCAGACATGTTGCAGTCTTCAGTAAGAGGTCCTGACCCTTTTAAGACAGGTTTTCGAGAAACCAGCATCAGAAAGATTAGGGAAGACAGAAAAGGAGACAGAGACACAGCCAGTGCAGACTGAGGATGCTTTCAGCTTCAGCAGACACTAATCCTCCTCTTTCTCTCTCTGATAGATGAAGGCCGGCCAAGGCAGACACACAATGACTGTCGGACTCACATTAAAGATGACTCAAGAGCCTCACAAACTCTGAATCCATCGCCTGTGTGTGAACATTACCCAGTTTTGAGTGTCCAAAGCAGAATACGCAGCCATCTGCTCCATTCACTACTGACTGAATCACCTCAGCAACCGTTCCTGCGCACACCTCCGCCTAGCAACAGGCAGACAGATAAAGGAATGGACAGAGAG
This sequence comes from Fistularia tabacaria, assembly GCA_901007705.1. Classification (NCBI taxonomy): domain Eukaryota; kingdom Metazoa; phylum Chordata; class Actinopteri; order Syngnathiformes; family Fistulariidae; genus Fistularia; species Fistularia tabacaria. Next base: position 57,881 of record CAAKHD010008488.1, on the reverse strand, counting down.
GTAAGAAGAGATTCAAGGAAATGTAAATACCTGTCGATGTAGAACATTTTTTCTATTTTTTAACATATCACATTCGATCGTTCTAAAAATTACTAATCATGAAAGTTGCTATTCCTCAAGTAATTGGTAACATAACAGCTAGAATTTTATAAAAGGAATTCATATTCAGGAGATTGAAATTGTACATCATGACAACTGAAAACAGGAAAAGTCTCAGGGCCCATTTTGATAAGCTGAACGGTCCAATGGTGAAGCTACGAAAGAGGCAGCTGTCAAATGATGAAGGCTTTAATTACAACTTTTATACCAGCTCTTTGAATGTGCTTTTTTTTCTTGTCAAGGAGAGAAGTTTCTATCAATGTAGAACTGCTGTGCAATATGGGAGCGCGCTTTCAGATGGAGATTTCTCCCCTTATAATGTTTACTGACATCATTGCACAGAGAGCTGGCAGGCTGCTTTTCAGCACTATTTTATCCCAGCCAGACTGAAATGGAAAAATGACATGTTTTTCATGTTCTTATTTTTTAAAGGTACATTTATTGTACAGAAATCACTTAATTTCAAGCAAAATATTGTGATATATAGCTGAACTAACACATAAAACTCAATTTTTTTCTTTTTGTCCATGTAGCTAAACCCTACTGTACATTATCGGAAATTTTCAGATCCAGTCAACAATTTCTGGACCGTCAGTAACAGTGTTCCCTGTTGTTCCATCGCTATTCATTATCATATGGCAGTAATAGCATTTATCCAGCCAAATAAGTGTGAGTTTAATGGTTTTAATCCTGGCAGATAAAATGTGTACTTGTGAAAGGAATGAGACCCCAAAACTTAAGAGATAATTTATCTCACCTGTGACGCATCAGGAGGAAATGCGGCATCAAAGGTGAACATCTTTGGGGGTGCCTGACTGGCTCCTGCTCTCTTCTGAGAGACGGAGCCCGGTGTCTGATTGGCTGACGGGTCCATGATAGTAATTTGTTTCTTCCTGGGATCCACTTTGAGAAAAGAGCTGGATTCGGCAGGATCGGACTGGGACACTGGACACACACGCACCATCACTTTCACCTGGATGGGGGGGGAGAGAGAGAAAGCGTATTAACGTAAAAGAATAAAGTTTAGCCAAACATGAGCTCTCACAGCAGAGGTTTGGAGAGTCTGACATGAATAGGATTACCAAAAGACACACGTCGCAGAGGTTCGTTTGGTGTTTTTTGAAATGCTGGCAAGAGTTCACTCACGTAACTTCTTGCATTTCTAAAGATCGAGTTCTGGCTCATGTCAGACAGGCAATAATTACCTAATTCTTCTCTACTTTTAAGTCTGAATAATTCCAGGCCACTAGTGTTTGAAGGCATCTGAGCACCCATACAGGGTATCCAGGAGAAGAAAACATGATAAGAGCTGCCACTTTCAGAGATTTACGTCTTATAAAACATCTCTCATCACGTCATTTAGTGGAACATCCCCCCCCACCACCACCACCATCACAATCTCTTCCCCCTCTCTTTCTAGTCACCCTTTCATTTCCTGTCTACTTTTTCTGAACTGGATCCCTCCCTTTCACCCACTTCACTCTCTTCTACCTTCAGCTCGCTTGCACACATCAAAGCTTGAAGAGCAAGGTTCCAGTTTTAGCTTCCTCCCCTCATCTCGCGCTTCCTATCCTCCCACTCCTGTCACAAACCGTTAACAGCCACAATTTACCGTCTGACAACTGCTGTTGTTTTCTTTGATATCAGGGGGTGCAAAACGCTGTGTCATCAAATCTGAGGGTGTTCCGGAACATTTTAACATATAAATCACTTTTACCACTGCTAGCTGTAGGTATTTTAAACTTCCTAGTGGTTTATTAGTGTTCTCTTTCATCTCCCCCTGGTTCATTTGCGTGTATTAGTATTTGCTTTGGACTGCTTTGCAGTATCGTTTTCATGCTTTAGTTGTGAGATGAACGTGTGAGAATGAATGGTTGTGTCTCTATATGTGGCCCTGTGAAGAACAGCGGATCGGTCCAGGCTGTGCCCCTCACACACCAAATGACAGCTGGGATAGGCTACGATACCCCTGTGACCTGAAGCAGGATAGAAAATGACTGAGTAAATATTCACTCTCGGGTAATAGTCTGTTATGGTTGCTCTTGAGTGAATGCTCAACCTCAGCCATGTAGTTTGTTTTTGTAAACTGTAAACTGAAGAATTCCCCCAATCCTCATTGATCTTTAAGAAAAGGAAGCAACAAAGAAATCTTTGAGTACCTTTACCCTGGAACTATTTGTTAAACAATGCTTTTCTCCTGCTGTAGTCAACATTAATCTTCGTCTTCTATCTTACTCTCTGCTTTTTCCTTCACGGGTCGTCGCAGCGAATCACCTGCTCCATCCAACCCCATTCTCTGTATCCTCTTCTCTCACACCGACAAACTTGATGTCCTCTTTCACTACATCCATAAGTCCTCTCTTCGGTCTTCCTCTAGACCTCCCACCTCCTTCTACCAAAATATTCACTAATATTCCTGTCTAATCTCATCAGTCAGTCTGTCCATCACAACTGCACTCAAAAGGGGCTCAGAGCTGATCCCTATTGAAGCTCCATCTCCACCTTGAACTTCTCTCTCACACCTACAGCACACCTCACCACTGTCGAACACATCGCATACATGTCCGTAAAATAGACGATAATGATGTAAAAGAAAGGGACACCAACAAAATAATTGTCAACCGTTCAATTATCTTGTGTACATTACCAAATCAAAGCAAATTAATGCAATGAATTAATATCTAACTTCTGCATTTTCATAGTTAAGTCAAGCATAAGAATGTGAAACAAACAGACTGATAGAGAACTTATTGATGTGTTGCAAGGTCAAAACGTGTGACGAAAGGCTGAAGGTTACTTTTTACAGTGATAATTGAAGATCAGACTATGAAATCTGATTCAGGAGATGTTCATGGTAAATTGGCTATAGCTCAAAACACTACAGGCGTAGAGTAGATTGTTTTAGACAGGCAAAGAGCCGAACCTCCGAGAAACAGGAAAGCAGCTGACAGTTTACAGTCTGAAGTCTGACAAGCATAACATATGCAATTTCTCTGCATGTGAGACCATGGTTGAGACTGAGAAGATGCACTGACTCGGCTCAGTGAAGAAAACACCAGATTGCATGTACTTATTCTGTAGAATATCCAAAACTGGGTTTATGTCGGCAGCAGAGGGGAAGTAAAAGGGCTGACCTGTTGAAAAGAAACAGCAAGGACATATAAACACAAATAAGCTTTATGACTATTATTATTATCATTATTACAATGCAGTCTCAGTGGAGAATAGGCCAGTGTCTCCCAGAGCCAGCCTCAGGGGGGCGCCGTCCAGTGTCTCCCTGAGCCAGTCCAAAGCCCGGATAAATTCAGAGGGTTGCGTCAGGAAGGGCATCCGGCATAAAACTTTAGCCAAAAATCAAATATGCGAATTGAACCTAAGAATTTCATACCGGATCGGTCGAGGCCCGGGTTAACAACAATCGCCATTGGTGCCAATAATCTAGGCACCAGTGGAAAATGAGCTACTGTGGGTCGAGGAAGGAGAGGAGGAAGGCATGTAAAGAAGCAGAGAGAGAAGAAGAAACGCAAGAGTCTGGGACTAGGATTGGGGACTTTGAATGTTGGGATGATGACAGGAAAAGGTAGAGAGTTGGTTGACATGATGCAGAGAAGGAAGGTGGATGTACTGTGTGTCCGTGAGACCAGGTGGAATGTTGTAAGGCTAGAAGCTTAGGAGCAGGCTTTAAGTTGTATTATCATGGTACTGACAGGAAGAGAAATGGAGTAGGAGCTATCTTGAAGGAGGAGTTTGTTAGGAATGTTCTGGAGGTGAAAAGAATGTCAGATAGACTTATGAGTCTGAATCTGGAAATTGATTGGATATGCAACACAGGTGGGACGTGAGTTGGAGGAGAAGGAGAAGTTCTGGAACCAGTTAGATGAAGTGATGCAGAATATCCCTTGAGATGAGAGAGTGGTAATTGGGGCAGACTTCAAAAGACATGGTGGTGCAGTCAATAGAGGTGATGAAGAAGTGATGAGCAGGTTTGGTATCCAGGATAACAACGCAGAGGAACAATTGATGGTTGACTTTGCAAAATTGAGGGAAATGGCAGTCGTGAATACTTTTTTCCAGAAAAGACAGGAAGATAGGGTAACTTATAGGAGCGGGGGTAGGAGCACGCAGGTAGACTACATCTTGAATAGACGAGGTAATCTGAAAGAGATCAGGAATGTTGTATGGTTTTCAGGGAGGAGTTGAAAAAGGATCTGGTTGGTCAGGGAGAGCTTGCAGATGACTGGACAACTACAGCTAATGTGATCAGGGAGACAGGTAGGAGAGGACAGAAAGTAGATAAGGAGACTTGGCGGTGGAATGAGGAAGTGCAGGGTTATATACAGAGAAAGCAGTTCACAAAGAAGCAATGGGACACTGAGGGGACTGAAGAGAAAAGACAGGAATACAGGGAGATGCAACATAAGGTAAAGATAGAGGTAGCAAAGGCAAAACAAAGGACGTACGATGACTTGTATGCTCGACTGGACACTAAGGAGGGAGAGAATGATTTATACAGGTTGGCAAAACAGAGAAACAGAGATGGAGAGGATCTATAGCAGGTCCGGGTATTTAAGGATAGAGAGAGAAATGTATTGTCAGATGCTAGAAGAGTGATGGGAAGACGGAAAGAGAGAAGAACTGATGAATGAGGAAATGAAAGAGAGGGAACGGTAGAAGAGGTGACTATTGTAGACCACAAAGTAGAGGAGATTAGTAAAAGTGAAGTGAGGAAGGCATTGAAGAGTGGACTGGCAGTTAGTCGTGATGATATACCTGTGGAGGTATGGAAGTGTCTAAGGGAGGCAGCAGTAGAGTTTCTGGCTAGATTATTCAGCAGGATCTTAGAGAGTGAGAAGATGTCTGAGGAATGGAGAAGAAGTGTGAAGTGTGTGCCCATTTTCAACAATAAGGTGGACGTGCAGATTTATGGTAACTACAGAGGGGTAAAGTTGATAAGCCATAAAATGACGTTATGGGAAAGAGTAGTGGAAACTAGACTGAGAGCAGAAGTCAGCATTTGTGAGCAGCAGTATGGCTTCATGCCTAGGAAGAGTACTGCAGATGCAGTATATGCTTGAGAATGCTAATGGAGAAGTACAGAGAAGGTCAGAGGGAGCTGCATTAAGCTTTTGTAGACCTAGAAAAAGCATGTGACAGGGTGCCAAGAGAAGAACTCTGGTATTGTATGAGGAAGTCTGGAGTAGCAGAGAAGTATGTTAGAATGGTGCAGGACATGTATGCTGGCTGTGAGACAGTGATGAGGTGTGCTGTAGGTGAAACAGAAGTTCAAGGTGGAGGTTGGACTTCATCAGGGATCAGCTCTGAGCCCCTTCTTGTTTGCAGTAGTGATGGACAGGCTGACATATGAGGTTAGACAGGAATGTTGATGAACCATGATGTTTGCAGGTGGCATTGTGATCCGTAGTGAGAGCAGGGAACAGTTTGAGGAAAATCTTGAGAGGTGGAGGTATGATCTAGAAAGGAGAGGAATGAAGGTTAGTTGCAGCAAGACTGAATATATGTGTGTGAATGAGAGGAATCTGGGTGGAACAGTGAGGCAAAATGGAATGGAGATCAAGAAGTTGGAGGATTTCAAGTACCTAGGGTCACCAGTCCAGTGTGACGGAGAGTGTGGAAAAGAGGTAAAGGCATGGGCTCAAGCAGGTTGGAACGGGTGGAGAAAAGTGTCAGGGGTACAATGCGATCAAAGAATATTAGCCAGAATGAAAAGGAAAGGTGTCCAAGACAGTGGTGAGACCAGCGATGCTGAGTGGTTTGAGCTGATTTTGGAGATGCCAGGCAGGAGGTCTAGAAGAAAACCAAAGAGATTTATGGACTTAGTGAGAGAGGATATGAAGGTAGTTGGTGTGAGAGAGGAGGATACGGAAAATAGGGTTAGATGAAGAAGGTTGATTCACTGTGGGGACACCTGAAGGGAAAAGCCGAAAGGAAAAGAAGAAGATTATTATTATTACAAACTATTTAAGCCCTTGGGACAGAAATAACCAGGATAATGCTTTGCTTCACTGAACGAGCTCATCTCCAATCATCTCTTCTCTTGAAAATGAATAAAAGCCTGCTCGTGGCTGATGAATAAAATGCCCTGTCGTGTATAAATGGCAAAAGTAAAAGCTTTCTGTTTCTGTTTACATGTAGCCTACATCTATCTCTTGTTCACTCACTCTCATCTAATAACACATTTACCATCTCAGGGGATTTCCTCTGATTGCATCATTAAATGACCAAGGGCCATTTCAGAGAGTCGCTAATCTGTGTGTATGTAAGCACATGTCTTTGTTGTGTGTTTGTCTCTGTGTGTCTGCATGAATGTGACCGTTTACTGTCTTGACTCTCGATGAACCTCATAAGTATGTGTAACAAGTGATGCTTCTTGTTGGTAGATGAGGCCAGGAGTCAGTCAGACGTCACCTGATTATTATAAATGTATCACCCCAGCGAACAAAGTGAGCGTTAAAACTATGGCTCACTTCCGGGTAAACACAATGTTTAAGGGAGAAAAAAAAAAAGCTAATTGCGCTGCACAAATACGCATACCCATTGTCTCTCATACACTTGGATTTAGTGCAACTCCTTCCCCTGCACCCCCCCAAAAAGAGCCCATTGCATCACACTGAGCCTGTGAGGGAGGATTTTACTGTTGCAAACTTTACAAGGTGTAACTCATAAAACCTCTGACCCCTTGAGACACTGATCATGTCCAAGAGAATGGCAAAAGTATCGTTGTGTTTATGTGAGAGAGAGAGAATAGAATATATATTGGGCCATAATGGTATATCATGTCCGTTTCTAGATATAATGAGGGCGCATTCCAAATGACAAGTCATACGTGGGGTTGTCAGGCTCCATTCCATTTTTGGCTCTCTTGTTATTTTTAAGGGATGTTGTGACTTCTGGTTATGTAAGTTGCAAAATACCATATTCCTTAACTGAATTTTTAAAGAATACTTACAATCAGTATATAAAAGAGGACTTGATTGCATACAGACTAACAGGTGACAGTATCTCTTCCCTTTCAAATGTGAATCCTAAATTAGCAATCTTTGTCAGTCATTGAGCAAAATTACAATAATTTCATCCCGCAGAAGCAACCCTTGTATGTGATCCTCAAACGGCATCCCTGCACCTGCCGCTGTGTGACCCGAACGCAGCCGCTTCCAGGTCACACAGCAGCAAAATAACATAAATATCAGTTACTCTCCACCTACTGATCCATTTTATCACTGCACAGTCAACATGAATCAGCAGTAGAAGAGTGTCCTGCACATGACAAAGAAAATTAAACTCAGTGTGAGTTAAGCCTGACTGCTGTCCTAGCACAGTTTTTTTGACCCACTACCTGGAGGCCTTTAGCTAAAATAGCATGTAAGACGGAAAATTTTATCAATTGGGAGATTACCCGTTAATTTTTCATTAGAACAAAAATGCACCTTGTTGAGATGATTGACTGTCGAGTAATTAGATTCACTCTCTTAAAGAGAACAGGAATGTTTCAAATGTATGGGCATGTATGGTGACAAATGTATATATACTGTATGTCCATATAAGTGTGTGTATATATATATATATATATATATATATATATATATATATATACATACATACATACATACATACATACATACATACATACATACATACATACATACATACATACATACATACATATATGTGTGTGTGCGTGTACGTATATGTGTGTATATATGTGTAGGTATGGGCATGTGTATGTATATATGTATGTATATGTGTCTATGTATATGTTTGCACATGTGCATATTCTTTCTTTTCTAACTGTTTTTTGATATTGTTATTGTTGCACTGCTGCAACACACAAATTTCCCCTATGGGGATCAATAAAGAATTATCTTATCTTATTTTATCTTAAATGGCAGTGGCTCAAGCACAAGTTCTATTCTTAATTTTGTTTAGTTCCAAGTTGCGTCTTTGGCATTAGTGTTTAATCGGACTTCAACCATAAAAGACAGACTTTTTGACTTTGGACCTTTGCTCCTTTTATAAACACCACTCAGTCCAAGGTTTGCATCAGCACACATCTGGGTACGATTTAAATTTCCAAATAAAAAGGTTTCATAAAATCTTTTATTGATAAAAGCTTCATCTTAACCTAAAACATAGTTTGAGAAATAATGCATCATTATCAGGTTCAGTTCTGCTTGTTCTTGTATTTGTGTTATTAAAAATACAACTACAATATTCTCTTAGGATCCTTGGCCTACGTCTGCTGGTCGATCAATACATTTGGCAAAGTGCTGCACTGACTATCACACTGGCTTGCACATTAAGCTAATGGACTCTTTGTTCTGATTATTGGGATAGAAGAAAAATGATGATTATAAGGGGAGAAAATAGAGGGGTTTTTTCACAAGAGAGATGGAGAGAAATTTTGAGTGAAATAGGTTGCCAACAAAATAACTGCCCAGATACCATCTGTCCGCGCGACTCTCAGTTACTAGATATCCCTTCATCCCCCTAATACAGCCACCCTTCTCTCACTGTCTTGCACGTTTGCGACATGAGAACTCCTCTCCTGACATCACTATCTACTGTCCATTATCCATTGGCTCTATTGCTTCCATTCTTTCTTTACTTCATATCCCTGTTCCTTCCACAAAATGAAAGATAAACAAGATCCCTTCCATCTCTACTATATTTCACTCTATTTTCAATGTTCTGTTGCAGTGAATGCTAATGTCATATGATGCATAGCTGAGTAAAGACACAGTCATGGTGTAAAGATTATACATTGTAGTTGCTGCTTCTTAATTGTTTCTAGTCCACTTCAGTTTACAACTCCCATTATTTGGTCCAGGATTATTGATAATTGAAAACAGTAATGCTCTTAATCTTGCTGAATAACCTTTCCAAGTTATAGATTTAATGAGATTAAATTAAGCTGCTACATGTGTCAATGAAGTGAACTGGTTCAGGAAAATGTCAGACTGTAATCACGTCCAGGGATAAAGTTGGGGTCCATATAGTGTTTGCTGGGTTTCAGCCTTACTTGGTTACTTGATTAAAGCTCAAGCAGAATCTCATTATATTTTGCTTGGAAACTGACGTGGGGGCATATTTATAAAGCATCGCGTAAGAGCCGGACTAAAAGTGCGTTTTTCTATATCGGCTAAAACAATCAGATTTGTAAAACAGTGTGCAAACTCATGTGAACTGAGCTTTTCCTTTTACATCACACCCCACTCAGAAAACATGTGTGTATACGCGATACAGGGTATATCCATATGTCAGGCTCATATTCTGCCCCGAACATGCTCGTATTCATCCATAGATTGTCGATGCAAGAATGGTGATGCATAAACATGAGCTGCTGATTGATGGTTTCCAGCCAATCATAGCAATGACCAAGAAAAACATTCATCATGCAATATCATGCACGAGTGTCACCACAGTGTTATATGTGAGAACAGCAAATCCAACATTTATTCGAGGTACACCCCTGGTTGTGCTATTTTGTTTCTGGTTACATGACTGAATAAATTCCATAAACAATTCTATATAAGTAGCCTCTTGAGCAGTTGTAATTGTAAAACGTCTTGTAGCCAATTAATATCAAGAAATTCCACAAAACAGAAACTTAGAGCCAAAAGAGAAGATAGGATTGTGTGATAGTCCTCAAGTCCCTGCTTCATTGCTATTGGCTGGGAAATCAATATCAGTCTGTGAGTGTTCTCTAATTGGCTCCCAAAGACTGCAGAAACACATATATGAGCAAAACCATGTATATGTTCAAATACCATTTGGGAATGGTAGGTTTAGGCTTCAAATCAATTCTAACATGAAGTGATTTATTCGCTCCAGCTCAGCTCTCCTTTGTCAGATTTGTGTTGACTGCTTGAAGTAGTTCAAAGATATTTTTCAGCGACGACAAATCCAAATCACTTTGATTTTTGGGAACACATGGCTCAGACAGTCCCGGCTAATTATACAAGTGAATTTAAACTCATGATTATGGCGTTCAACCATTCCCTACAACTCAATGATATGTTTGCTGATATCGCTCTTATAAGGGTTGTTTATTACATGAGGAGGCCATAAATATGCTATTTGGTACTTTCAATTTTCCTTGATTAAGATAAACATGTGCCCCCCTTTGGATTTTTTTCCCCCGTAAGAGCAAGATACAGTATCTCCCAGCCATGAGAACTCAATCATGCATCAAATTTGAATTAATGAATATTCTTTGAATTGACTTTGAATAAAACTTGCCAAAAAAAGACAGTGTGAGGGAGAGAGAATCTCACTGGACCAAGGTGCTGATTTTATGGCTCATTGAGTTTTTTTGATGGGGTTGGTCTTAAATATGAAAATGCAAAAAAGTTAAGATCAATCGAACCATTTCATGTGGTCAGTATGTGGCAAATATAGCACTGTTTACTTGTTCATTAGAAATTCATGCACGATGCACACACAGGATAAAATATAGGAACTACTTAGCTGTGTGTTAGTGTGTATGCATGTGTGTGTGTTTATCTTTGTATGTTTGTGCTTCATTCAAATGGACTAGTAATGCCAATGCTGACAACATTAATAATTCATCTACAAGATGGAACAAAGTGGCTGCTGACTTCCCATAAGAACCATTCATTTAGATGCAAGACACAAAGACAGAGAGAGGCATGAGGCCATGAAGACACAAAAAAAACATGGAAAATCCACTCGCACATACTCACTCATAACACAGATGCACCCAGTTTGTGGCCTGAGAGGGATCGTAGCCGCTATTAAAAATTGATTAGCTGTCATAGTATAATTTTCCCCCAAGGTCAAGTCGCAATATGGGGGTGTTGCACATGTATGTGTGTGTGTGTGCGTGGGTTTGTGTGTGTGTGTGTGTGTGCGCATGTGTGTGTGTGTGCGTGTGTCCACACGTACGCATCTGCAAAATGTTGGCCATGGAGATAAAAGAGAAGGGAAAAAACTCAGTCCCTGATTGTCAGTCAGAAATAGAGATGAGCTGGGATGGCAAGAATGAAGGGAGGGCAAGGTTAGAGATGAGATGCATGTATATGGCAGGTAGTCGTGATCTTGGAGAGACTATATAGAAGAGAGGGGAAGAAAGACTGCAGATAATACCGATGAGCAGAAACCACATAAGCTCAACATGACTGCTCAGAATACCCGATGACGCTGGAGAACAATGGTCAAAGGAAAAACTCTAAGCCAGGGTAATATTTGGAATTATGTTGGATATTTCCTAAAAGTGATTTCATTTTATGGAATTTTTCAACATAGAGAAATAAAAACCGCAATTTCATATCAAGGATCAGATCTGTAAAAACTAATTTAATATACTTGAATCACTTTTCTCTTCATTTATGTCTAATAATTGACTGGTGGTTTCGTGAATGAACATTTAGCACAAAACTAAATACAAACAAATAATGAATATAAATTGAATATTTAAGACATAGAATTACTTGAAAATTATAAAGATAAAATTAAAAAGAAAGACAGGAAAAATAAAGCCGGGCACTGAGCAGTTAACTATAATTTCTTAATTTCTTGGTGCTATAACTTAGATTTAAGAGATTAATGATGTTTGAAAATATCAACATACGGACTACTGTTTTCAAATCCAATTTTTGAAAATACAAAAGCATGTTTATGGTTTGGATAGGCAACCACATTGTATGCAAAATATTTAAGACAGACAAGGGTTATTGTAGTGTGCAGATAAATTACTTTGAAATTGGATAAAACATTCGCAAAAAAAAACCCAAAATAAAATAAGAAAAATAAAATAATACACTTTCATGGTTGTCTTACATCTTCAAAATGGTGTACTTAATATTTTTGCATCACTGAGTTGGATTACTCAGTGATAATACATGTACGCCTTCATTCCCTTGAATAATATACATCTCCCCCTGCAGTTGGTGATGTGAATGGAAGGCTCCCAGCTGTTTGATTTGATTACTGGGAACTGAGACGGAGCTTACCAGCAAAACGTAGAGGAGTGCCATGTATAGAAAACTCCAGAGGGGAGTTTGAGATGCAAACACAACTCAGAAACATCCTCTGAGGGGCTCAATTTAATTTGACATCCCTAGATGGAACAAGGTTGAGCTGGCTGTAACACACACACACTCACAGCAGTACACTTGACCTGGGCAGGTTGATTTCCCTTGGCTTTAAATGTGATGTCTCAATCTTTTTTCTGCCATATTCACACTGGAGGTAGAAAACTAACCCCCCCCCCCATCAGACCGACAAGCCCATGCGTCGCCGGATGTGTTGTACACGCTTCCACCGGGGGCTTTGCTGTTCTTTTGACATCTTTCATTGTAATGCATAATCCTATGGATTTGTAGGCATGCAAGCATGTGCGCATGCTTTTCAGTGTGTATGAATGTGTGCAAATGCCATTTCAGCAGGAAGGCGACCCCCACTGCAGGTGACATTTTTACTGGAGAAATGTCACCACAACCCTTTGCTTCCCATATGTTTTGTGTGTGCATGTGTATGTGTATGATTAGACCATGGTAAGCTGCGATTGATTTCATAGGAGAGGCTGGTTATTTTCCAAACAGCAGAATATCCCTTTGCCTCAGAACTACTTCTCATCTTTCTTGTATTCCTCATCTTCTCCCAAACCACGACACGGTTTACATACAGTAGCCACAAAACATTTAAGAATCAGCCTCATATGGTTTACATGTTCACACTGACTTTAAACTTTTAAGGTTACTTTTGTCAATTTGAAAATTGCTTGCTTGCCAGTTTAATGTGTGAAATGAAATGTTTAGAGGAAAGAAGGTTGACAGAGTTACTAAAACAATGTCTATGTGGCTCAGTGACTAACCACCTTTGTCAAAAGCTCGCCATGACACAGATGATCGCTCTGAGAAATTACATAATGTGAAAAATTTGTGTCTGCAGGGTAGAATCAATTGGGGATAGCAGTAGGAAACTCAGCAGGTTGTGTCAAAAAGACCAATTTTGTTACATACAGTTTGCAAAACCAAGAAATGCAGGCCATAAAGGCAGTGACGACACAAAGCTTTGCTATGCAAAGCTGAGAGTTTTCAGAAATGTCATGATTTTTTTCATCTTTATAATTTCTGTATTGGCAGTGAAGAGTGCACATGTGTTTTTTACATGTGCTCCTAAGCATGTAAGTGTGACTGCGTCTCCCTGACAACCAAGGAGACATCTGTCACCTCCATATGGAGGGACACTGAGATGCTCAAAGGAAGGAAAATAATCAGTGGCACAAAAGGACAAACAAAGTATGAAACTGACAGATTGTAGAATTTCAACATTTGGAATACAAAAGACAGCTTGTGTCTAGCATATTTGGGGTATTTTTTTTATTTTTTTTTTATCTCCAGTATCAGAGGAGAGACAGGAGTTCGAGATGACTGCCATAATGGCAAAATTGTTGTTTGGATGAAATAGAACTTGGAAATTGTACTTATTAGTGATTCCAGTATATTTCTTTCGGGACTGGGTTTCTAAAATATTTTTCCCAGCTTATGCACACCTTATTCAAATGGATGGGTGAATATCAAGCTCTGCAGAAGTCTGATAACAGCTGTTTCTATTAGTCAGGTGAATCGGCACACAGACATATTTTTAGTTAACCATCTTGAAACCCAAGTCCAAACTGAGATTTTGAAAATTAGTTTTCTAACCTTTGTTGGTTTTGTCTTGAGTTCTCAGTGTGGTTTTAATTTATTTTTCTCTCCCTGTTATTATTCTACCACCTTGCTCGTATTGCATCTGAATGTGTTGTAATTTTTTCTGTCATTGCTTTGGTAGTGCAGGGCAGTGGGTCAACGAGGAACCAACCCACTTGTGATGGACTCAAAGTGTCCTTTTTCAAAAACACACATTGGATCGTGTGTGGGGTCTTTTTCTGTGCGCTGTAATGGACACTGCTGTCTGATGTCTGTTTGATTTTGTCCTCCATACTCATTCATTTTCTACCAGAGAGGACACGCACGCATTCTGTGAGCCCCTCACTCAAACTGTGGAGGAGGGGGCACTAAAAACTCATTACATGGACGATCAATATTGCACACACTTGAGGAGCATGAACACCCCCACATCCACAATAAGACACACATTTCATCAACCGCTGGCAGGGGTGACAGATGACTTTTGTCAGCCTGAGATGTGTTACCGTGGCAACCATTAAGCTACATTTTGGTATGGCACACAAGGGGCGACACACACACACACACAGAAATTTTCAGGGAAAAGGGTCCATTGCTATGAAACATTCTTTTACAATCTGCACATCTCATTCCCCTGTGTCACTTTATTGGAGTCACTTTCCACCTTTTTTCCACACTTAAGACTTTGGTTGATGCTTTTCTTAGTTTCAATGAGGGTCGTTACTTTTTCCGTTTCTTTCTATTTTTCTATTTTTCTTTGTATCCAGTTAACGTTATGGCCTTCTATGGCAATGCTGCGAATGCGTTTCTGGACTTTTTTACTACATGCCTGTCATTAAGCTTCGTACATTTGACTTTGACTGCTTTGTGGACGGGCATGTCTCTCACGTCATTCTGCCATCAATGTCGTAAGCGCCTTTCATTTAAATGGAGAAAAACCTGTTTGTTACCTATTTGGGATTATTTCCAGCAGTGCCCCCATGATGCATGTTAATTTTTTCTCCCAACCAATAGTTATCCTTACTGTTGAGTGCTAAAAAAAAACATGAACAAACATATTGAAATTCACCCTAAAATATGGCGCAGTGTTTGACATCTTTTAGAAAATACCAGTGCTCGGTTGGTCTGCCGCCGCGTGGTTAGGCCACATACCACATGGGCTTGCCTTGTCCCAACATACCCAGTTCAGATCCTCGTAAGTTTAAAACTTTACTGCATGCCATTCCCCTGACTCTACTCTCACCTGTTAAATAGATATAGAAATGCTGATAAAAACCCAACTTCTTTTTCACTGATGCACAAAAAAATCAGATAAAACCAGTGTTTATTCCGTTTGAACTGGGTAAGATGCATACACTATGGTAAGTGTTTTGTTCAATTTATCAAGCAGGACCCCCCCCCCCATCCACATGGAATATCTATTACCTCATTAGTTCAGACCAGGTCTGCGGGAGGTTTCACACCTGCTATTTCTCAGCGTCTGGACCACGCGGCGTAGGTTTTAAAACAATAGAGTGCCAGATTGCCACTAATATCTGTGTAATATCATCAGTGGCAAAGTGGGTGAAACCTATGCAGGATTGGCATTTCAACAGCATTGACAAATATTCTCCATATAATCAAGACACATAAAATAATGTGTCCACTGAAATGACTTTAGGTACTTTTGGCAAACAAGGGAAATTATTTTATTTTATATTGCCTGTCACATGCTGATGTCTGCAAATCAATACGGCTCCAAAACATAGAGAAAATAGACACTACCTTTCCAAGCCCAGGAGTATCTTTGATCTTGTTGGCTGCTCGGAGAAGGCAGGGCGGAGCCGGGGGCGGCGCTATCAGCAGGGCAGAACTAAAGTTGGTCGGGAACAGAGGGGGTTCGCATGCTGGTGATGAGGATGATGTCACTGGCACTGCGACTGTGGCGGTCTTCTGTTTCTTCTTTTTGGAGGCTAAGTTCAGTTTTTGTGCAGCTCTGGGTGAGGAAAGATCAAAAAGCAATAATGATAATCAAATCAATACATTTTAAAACACTTGATAAATTATCATGTAAGAAAAATGTTAGATTCGTGATTTTTTGATTTACTTGAATGGATCCGCGAGCTCGGACCTTTAATTACATTTTAAGAGTTTACCGCAGCACAACCGTGGCTAAAACGTTAAATGCAAGTTGATTACAAACCTGTCAGTATGTACACATGCAAATACACGCATGCACATTGTTCTCGATACATATGTACAAACATCTGGATGGGGAGTGGCTCATTTGCTGCTTTGCCACTCAAGTCCCTGTGGTATCCTGTTCAAAAGGAGTCACTGAAGATGATATTTATATATATTCTTTTCTATTCTTCACGCAGGCTCAGTCCCTTGTTCTTACATTTTAACATCTACTTCAAAACTCTCTCTTTCTCTCTCTCTCTCTGTCTTTGTTTGTTCTCCTCACGGTTGTTTCATGCTTCTACACAGCAGGTTCTTCCCCGTGTGTCTTTCATGGCTCAGGAAGTTGCACACATCCTTTCTCATCTCTTACTTTTTCCCTCCACTTGAAAAGGTTTAAATGTTTCGAAGAGCACAGGAACAAAGTCTTTTTAAAGATACAGAAAGGAGCCCCTGTTGACTTCCCGTCATGCATTCATTAATCGTAATCGAAAAGATACGTATCGTAGGCAATGAATCCATGTGCAAAAGCAAGGCAATTAAGTTTGTTTTAATTACAACACCACAACACCGTACAAAATATTGTTGGATGAGTACAACGTAATACTTTGTAAGAGAGACATTAATAATCCTCTTTTTAATTGATATGTTTGTAATTTTAGTTTGTGTTTGTATGCGCAAGCAGGCCTGTGCATGTGCTTTATATGTATATTTTCATATTTGGGATTGTGTGTGGTGTTTGTGTGTGTGTGTGTGTGTGTGTGTGTGTGTGTGTGTGTGTGTGTGTGTGTGTGTGTGTGTGTGTGTGTGTGTGTATGGGAGGGGCAGTGTCTAACAATGTTTAGCTCCAGCATTATCTTGTCTGACTTGTTTAATGAAGAGACCACCCGCAAACAGACTATCATACATAACTGCATTCTGCTCCCATAACAACAGAGAGCTCACCGATAGCTGAACCCATACCTCATAAATGTTTGAGCTTTCCAACTGTCTGATGTTTTGTAGATGTTTGTAAATTGCATCTGTATGTAAATCAATCTGAACCACCCAAAGAAGCAAAACAACATTTCTGTCCGTCTTCAAATGTTCAGTGATGCAGCCGCAAAGGAAAGGAGAGAGATCGGAAGAGCACACGTCTGAACTCC
>CAAKHD010008488.1:3139-35639 GCA_901007705.1 Fistularia tabacaria | reverse complement strand
AGTATCCATGTCATTGTTTAGGAATAGATGTATACACTTACCGTGTAATTTGAAAGCTTATTTCGCTGTTACCTTTTCATTGAAATGTGCCACATTCTTTAAAAAAAAAAAATATCTCCCTCCCAAATATCTCTGTCATTTTATTCAAATTTTTGCTCCTAATCTTATAAATACAATTGGAGTCTGTTCATGCACTAAACTAAATTAAATTACTCAATGGATAGTTGATCTATTCAAAGTAAAAAAAAAATTAAAGGTAGTCTCTATTGCTATGTTACACTTGCTTCTTCCCACTCCACTTATACCTTTCTGTTTTAACTCGAGCAACATCGGCAAAGTCATGAAGTGGCTCCGTCATGATGAAAAACTGCATAAATAACCCAATAATATTAAGGAACAGTGAGTTCTTGTTTTATGATTAAAGAGCTTTAAAAGCAATATCCTGATCGTTTTCCTCATTTTAACACAATCCTGATTCATAGGATGTATCCGGGTTAATAATGATGAAAAACTTTTTATATAAAAAAAAAAGATGAAAAACCACTGTGATGGTTTTGTTGATTCAATAACTTCGGCGAATCTCCACAAATAGAAGTTGGAGAATATCTCGTTCTTGTTTCGCCTTGCTCAGTTACTGTTTAATTAAAACCACTGCAGTTCCAGGGACATTGCGATCTCATAGAAAGTACATGAAACGCTCAATTATAACGCAGTGGCACAGCATAATTATAGCATGTGGAGGTATGAAAGAAACAATTCTAAAAATCAAATAAGCCTCTTTTTTTTGTGGTCTCCTCACTTTTGTTAAAATGCATTCAATACCATGTTGGGGACTGTTTTGGGGTCACCGTCTTCTCACACAACTGTTTTGCCAGGACAGAAGAAGAATGCTCAAGGCCAGACCAAATACCATTTTTCTTAATGTCTGATAACTTTTAACATAGATACGATGGAGATGTTGACTTTTTCAAATGTCAATAAAGGAGATGTTTGAAAAGTATATAACAATATTTGCTTTTCATAGTGTTGAGGCAAAACATTTCTCAAGCACAAACTTAAATATAATATATAATTTCAGTAAATAGATAAATTCATTTCCGTTGACATCAGTTGGTATTTACTCCATGGTTAAAATAGATGTACACGATTTAGCCACCAATATTTTTATAGACTGCAGAAAGACGCAATAATGCATAATAAAGACCCTGATAGATTTAAAGGTATCTAGTCAATATCATGAACTAAATTCCAATAAGTGCTTCTCTCTTCCGAAGATGATCAAGCCACAACCTGGAAAGAGACTGACCTTTACTTTAGTGTCTTCTTGCACTGGTGCTGTGAGTATATAACAAATGTCTATCTCATCCGTTGTATCTCTAGGGAGGCTAATTCAAGATATGTCAGCAAGTGCAGAATGTTTCGCTCAGATCTTCGTACCTGACAAAGAAAGAGGCTGCAGCGGAGGTGGTTGTCTGTGCCGCCGTGGTTACAGCTGGAGTGTGAGACGGCGAGTTTGTGTGCGAGGTTGAATTCGTGTGCGAAGGCGAGTGTGTGTTGTAGCGGTTGAGGGCAGTTTCAGTCAAGCCTTCTCTGGAAGCCTCTGATATCATCTGAGAGATCTGGTAACCAATGGGAGAAATGGAAAAAAATACAAATCGATTAGTCGGCTGATTCACTTGTTCAATTGTGGAAACTGGCATATATTTATGTTTGTACATTTTATCGTTTCAAAAAGTGCATGAAAATGTTAGATTGAGAAAAACAACAAAACAAAAACAAAAAAAGAGGAACACAAATCAAACTAACAAGCCCAAACTGGATGTTGTACAGTAAATCAGATGCAGCTCATTATCTGATGGGAGCTCTTCATTTGATTGATGTGTTGTGTTGTTCAAGTAATTTGGGTGCAATTTCAGCATAGTTGCAAGATAAAACAAATCACATACAACTGATTGAGGATATTTGTGTGAGTGAGAGTGTGTTTGTGTGTGTGAGAGTGAGTGTTAGTGTGTGTGCGTGTGTGTTTGTGACAGAGTGTGCGTGCATGCACCTGTGCATGTGTGTTTTCCCTGGCAGCCAGCAGATAAGCTCTCTAGCGATCACAGTGAAAGAGCAGCAGAGGGTTGTCCAGGTGACAGATTTACAGAAACAAATAAACACATTCTCCTTACTCGCTTTTCATTCTTGTAGTAACCTGATAACTTCTCCTTCTCTTTCACCACTGTTGGTTTTCCATCCTTCTCTTTGCCCATTTCTATTGCATTTAACTTATCCAATTTTACTCTTTGTGTTCCATTGCTCTGCCATCACTCTACATTTGTCCAGCATTATTGGATCATCCATCACAGCATTGCTGCCAAATTTGATATTAAATGGTGGAAAAAGAAGGTGAGGATGAATAGAGAGAGATGCCCAAAATCTTTTGACACCATAAGGAAATAAAATCAGTCGGGATGTATGGAGGCATCCATATAGGGATCTTTTGACTACAATTAGATTGTATTTATGAGACTAAGGGAGGTCTGCAGAGGTAATAGTGTTGATATGAACAAGAAATTGGGGGAGAAAGAGGTTGACTTGAATGTTGTGTTTATATGGCACATGTCTGCAATACTAAGCCTTCATCTATTTACAAGCTTCTGTATGGTTATTTGCTTTGAATCATCCTTCGTGCACACACGTAAAGGAAAGCTCATTTCAGCATTTCATGCTAATCTCATCATGCCTCCCTCATTTCTATTCATCATTTGTCTCATTTAACCCTGCCTCGCGTCATGTCAATGGATTCAAGGTGATTTGGGAGTGCTCTAGTGTGCGTATACAAATGGGCGTTAATGTGAGGAAGCGTGTAGGTAGTGTTTAGTTACCACTTAGTGTGTCAGTGGGTAAGTAAGTGGATGAAAGGGTAGAGTGTACTTATACAAGCCTATCTGTTGAGACAAACATAATCCTCATACCTCCGTCACACATGTGTTCATGTGCGTTTATGTGAGTGTGTGTGTGTGTGTGCCTGCGTAAGCACTGTGCCTCCATGTGCAAAGTCTTCAAACAATTCGTGAAATAGATATGGATTATTGATTATAGTTCTTAATGTGCTGTCAGCAGCCAGGCAGCAGTATCTAAATCCAAACTACACACTGCAGTAAAAAAGCCATAGATTGTTTTAAAGTAAATGTTCTTTCATATCTGTATATGTATTCAAAAGTTGGTTCCTTGGGTCCTGGCAACTCCAAATGTCCATTGTTTGCACCTGTATGCAAGGGTGTGTAAATCAAGTCCATGTGTGAATATTTATGGCCCCAGGCTCCCGGGTTCTAAGCATGCAGCCAACTGCCTTAATAAATTACGTATTGTAAATTAGAAGGTCTATAGTTTATATACCAACGTCCTCTGTGCATTTATGTCCATTTCCAATTGCTCTAATTTAGCTCTCCATCTCTGCATTATTAAAGCTGCAGTGACTCTTCGAAAAAAAAAAAATCCAGTCAAGCTGCAAGGAATACTTTTGCAATAGTACACTCATTTCTCCTGATGAATGGGAGGGAAGAAAATTACCTTGAGGGGCAAATGTCCCCGCAGAGATTCGTAATGTGAGTTTACGACGAGTGTAATGGGGGTTGAACAATATGTGGTGAGTCACTGATGACGTAACATTTTAGGCCCCTTGGCAGGACAAACATCAAAATAGTTCTTCTTCAAAATGCATCTTTCATTGTTACTTAAAAGGTGAAATAACCAGATATTTAGAGTTCGAATTGTAGTCCAATCAGCCATCAACATCATAATTTGTTATTGTGTTTGTTATGTTTGATGAAATTGATATCAACAGATTCACATAGCTCTCCAAGTAAAAGTTGTAGCTCATCAAATCTGAAAATAATTTTGATGTGTTCACCTTTTTTGGCTTTGCAAAACATTGAGTGACATTTTTCTGTTTCCTGATATTTAATAGCTCAACCCATATAATTATCAACAAAACTGAAGAATTGATCAGTGAATATATTTTCATGATAAATGGAAAATCTCTAGTCATATAGACATTAATTGAACAATTATAATCAAAATTATAAAAAACTTTGATCCATTGAGATTCACAATACAAACAAGAATGGCTGAAGAAGGAATAACCTTAAGACTGAGGAATATTGTTCATTGCGAAAAATATTAATTTCATTCTCAAGTCAAACTATTACTTGTGTCATTTTTGAAGTTAGGGGGAAGCTACCAATTTTGAAGGTCTGTCATGTGAGATCCATCAATTTAGGTTTGCCCTGGCCTAAAACAAAACAAAATTAGGGTTTAAATATGTCAATATTTATTCATACAAACAAAAACACTCATTCAGTTTAGTCTACAAGGGATTTACAGTGTAAACAGCTTATGACAACCTATTATAGTTTTCCTTTTTTTTTTCATTACCAGAGAAGTGAGTCTCCAGGCTGATGTTGCTGCACCTTGTGAAAGTTGTCAAGCCCTTAAATCGAGCGGTGGTCAACACTTGCAAAATTTTGTTCTGAGAAAGTTCGGTTGGTGTTGTGACTTTGATTAATTTTATATACATAAAGAGGAGATAAAAAAATAGAGATATATTCAAACACACAAAAATATTGTACACACACAACCAACACACACACACACACAGATAACTGTCTTCCCTCTCTCCTCATATGTGAAAGGTAAGTGTGCTCATTCCTCTTCATTTCCCCAACATTCACCATCCTCATTTGTCTCTCTTGCTTTTATTCTATTTTTTTCCATCCCTTTTCCACCACAGGCTGCTGGCAAACCACGTAGCATGTGCAAGAAATGTATGAAGACAGAAAAAATAGAAAGAGTTCAGGTCTGAGTGTGTCTGTGTGTTTGTGTATGTGTGTGTGTGTGTGTGTGTGTGTGTGTGTGGTCTTGCTTGCTTTTATCAGGGGAAAAGACAGAATCTGTAAACCACACTGCTTACTGCAGTGTTGAAAGAAAGAGGGAGAGAGACAGAGACAGGGAGATAGATTGTGCAATGGCACTTGTTTCTGCCTGGATGGAGGTGAATGTGTAGAGAAGAAATAAGTAGGCAAATGAAACAGGATGTTTATTACGCACTGGAGATAATGTGACCAAAACAGTGCGTGAGACCAAGTGGAAATGAAATAAAACAAGTCAACAGGACATACAAACACTGATGGGCAGTGAACTGGGCAAGAAGTAAGCAGAGATTTTCGGGGGGAGGAAATGAGACAGAGAAGGAAATTGAAGAGTGAGAATGAAGATTAGGAATAATGTGTGGAGGATGAAGTGGAGAATACAAAGCATATCTGACAGTTACAACACTTTGAGAGTACAGTGGTTAAAAGTGGTATGGCACCAACTATTATCAGCTAACTACTTGGTGAATCTATACATCAAATATACAACCAAGGCATTTCTTAGTAATATGTCTCATCCTATCTCTTTTCTAATATATAAAACAGAATATTAATTGTACTGTTTGTTGACTGTGTAATTAGCAACCTCCTAACAATTGCAATCAATTATATTACAACACGTATTCTCGATGAGACAAGAGCCACAACTACGATGTGTCGGCATAAATGTCAAAACGAGCTGTTGTAAAAATTTGTCTCCTGGAAATACAGCTGCCATCCTCATAATGGCCAGGGAAGGAGCTATCTATGTTATGAGAATGCCCTTTGTTTTCACTGTGTTCCTCCATATGTTCTTCTGACCACCAGGATTTAGATGTCATCTCTCAGCGAGCCAACTCTTAAGCTTGTTACTAGTGATGTCCTGCAGCGGGCACTGCTACCCCCTTTTTGTTCATATTTACAAAGACTACAAATAGTGTGACTGGTTGTGTTCCAAGCATGTTGTTAACTGATTAATAAAGATGGCATTAACCAACCATGCCTAAACTTCAAGATATTTCTAAAATACAATGTAAGCCTATGTTCTTCAAGCCCTGTTTACTTTGCAGTACTTTCAATAAAAGTAAAGACAGGAAACATTTCTGCCATGGTGAGTAAGACTATCCAACTTTTCTGATGGAAAACAAGAGTACATTGAATCCATCAGTCATCACAGATGGGATGATTGCGGTAGTCTGACCGTGCAGGCGGGACAGTGCATGAACGTTTGCTTTGACTCACATCTTACGAACCTCAGTTTAGAGTTGGAAACTTACCAAGCATTGTCTCAACGGGAGGAAAGCAGACAACAATGCACACATCAAACAGAGGTGCTGCACGTTTGACCCCTTCTGTCTCACACATTTTTTTTAAATTATTTATTTAAAGGGACAATGTACATTCACGAACATAAAAATGTAAATATGCCGGATTTAGCCAATGGCTACTTTCCATCCGTAGTCCCTGGCGTGAGGCAAGCATTTGATTCACCGCACCGATGCGGTGATGATAATCAAAATCAAATAAGGGTGAAAATCTCTTCCACGCTTATTCGTGGTGCGCTTATGTGAATACCTGTGCGTTCATCCGTTCACCTCAGCAAGCTAAGTGCTGGCACCACGCAAAAATGTGCACTTTGAAGATTGGATGAGAGTTGCTCATATTTTGGCTGAAAGTTGTTTTGTCTGTTAGGCTTTCATCTGGGGATGCTTTAGTATTGAGATAAAGATGCAGGCATGTAGGAAAAATCATCCGTACACCAACTTGTGACTTAACTGTATAAAAAGGAGTTGTATTGATTTCAAAACCATCTGATGATTTTTTTTTTTTTCTCCACCGCCTGCTCTTATTCCAGCCATCTCTGTACTACAGAGCGACTTAGATTTACACTCACTATTACAGGTAAATGTAAAATGTGGAGATTATTACCTCCCCCCATGCTGACCAAGCAAGATTTCTACGTGAGATATACCAGTGAGACTCACATCAACGCTGTTCTCTGTCCTGTCCCTTTCAGCTTTCCCATTCGGCTCCGTTTCCAAATATCATTTGATTATGTTGGCTATTGATAATGTTGCTGAATTCCCTGAAAAAACGTGAATACAAATTCTTTACAAAGATGGTCTTTGACTCGCTGTCTACATGATATCACTTGAATAACATCTGAGGATGCTTCTCACGTGGCTTGCAATAATAGCAAGGGCTTTTGAAAATTTGCCATCGTAAGATTCTGAGGACTTCATGTATGCCTCTCCATCCACAGCCCTTATGTTATGTACCGTGAGACTTGTGGAAATTTTGTAGGATCTATAATCAAATGAGTTATTTTTAGTTGTCTTCTGATTTTTTTTTTCTTCAACCGTCTCTTTCAGCATTCAGACATTCATTGTGCACCACTTGCAATCACTCCTGATTTCCCTGTTTCTAGTTTCCATCTCTAGTTACCATTATCTCCACACTGCTCCTTCCCTTCGGGGTACCCCTCACTCAGAGGTGAGCCTGAACGAGGGTGATTTATGATCCTGATCTGTTTCTCCTTTTCAGCTGAATCGCCATTACTGTCAAAATCACTTTGGAAGCAGTCAGGCCTGCTAACATCTTTCGCCTCCAATCTCTGTCTGAAACAGAGATTCGCTTTCAGACAGGAAAGCAGCAAAGTTCACCTGTACATGCCTACAAAGTTGTAAGCCTTTTTAAGTTATATAATTATGTTCTGTCTGTGCACAAATATGAGGAAACACTTGCAGAGCACACATACAGTCTAAGCACACCCACAACACATGAAGGTGATGGAGTCCAACAAGGATCCAGAAATAAATCATCTTTTCATGAGCATTTTGATTTATGAGAAGTGCAATTTTATCTCAGCGGCCCTTCGGGAGACCAAGATGTGTGTTACTCTCGAAATACTCTGTGCTGCCATGAGAGGTGCGGGCTGACTTAGGTAAGGTGTTGTGTATTGGGGATTGATGAAATGTTTTTTATGACATCCTTGAGCACTTGTTCAAACTGATTTAAAGTAGATTATATGAAACCATAAACATGTATAAATTCCCCCAATTTGAAATGTGCTGTCAGACTTAAGGTTTAAACCTGTGCTCTTTAATGACACCTCCAACAGGAGGTCCACCAGGACCAAAATAATTGAAAATGAAAAGGATAATGCCTTATTCCTGTCTGACCCATGCCGACGAGCAACATGTCAGAGAAAAGCCACATATGGTACAAAATTAATCCGAATCCAAATCTCTGTATCACGATGTCATTGGCTGTAAAACAATGTTAGAACAATAGGAAATAGCAGGAGAAGATCTAATTAATATGAAGCAAACAGTGTGAGGGCAGACAAGTAATTGGCATAAGTAATACATAAAGTGTATGGGGGGGAGAATGAACGATTGAAGGGGTGCTGTGGGTGTGTGACATGAAGTCCCCAGAGTTCTAATTATCACTGTATGAATTATTACATCTGTAGCATACAGGAGCACACACACACACGCGGGCGCACACATTCACGCACACACACATATTCACCCCTCAATCCCCCCCAAGAGCCATAGCTATCTTGCTTCTTTCGATACACCTCTGGACCTCTCAGCAGTTTCTCCCTTCCTCCATCCTTGTGCCTTGTCTATTTGCATACCTTTTTTTTTTCTTTCTCCTCCTAAAACACCTTCTTCCACATCTTTTTTTATTTTTTTTATTTTCAGTGGCTGTTACAGTTTCTTGCACTCTTGAACTTGATGTCCAAGCTCACTCAGTCGAAGAGTTTGCTTTTGTCACATTGATAGATGGCGAAGAAAAACAAAAAAAAATCAGTTCAGTCTCTGAATCCGAGCAAAAACATCTTTACAAACTAGGCACATTCTTTCAATTACAATTTTAGAAATTAGACTGTCGACTTTTTTCTTAAATACAATATTATGTCTTGTTTTCCGTCTTTGCAAATGTCCCTGGCACCAGGATCCTCTTGTCTTTATGTTATTTTATCTTGATAGAGGTGCGCCACTAGATCATGTATCATAGGTTTTGGAGAAAGTGACCAATCAGTGTTAAATATCAACTTTGCATGATGCAAACATCAGAATGAAAACTGTCCTCATCTCTAGAATCACTCAACTGTGGCTGAAAACATTCCTCCAGTTAAAGCCGGGTTGAAGTGTGGTAGATTAAATGTAAGGACAGTACGCTATTGGCTACCCAACTAAATATATATGTGTTTGACACCTTTTTCTTGAGTATCTTTATATGCGCAGGCAGTCTAATCTATATCCAAAGACAGATTAGAGAACATGGTTGAAAATCGGTCTTGCCCAATGACAGCTAGGTTCCAGAATCCCTTTCTCCCAGGATAAGCAGCAGATAATGAATGAATGAGTTGAAAATCATTATAAGGTAGTAAAAACACCACATTTAACAGAAACCATTTCAAGAATAATGGGAAACATCCCGGAACTGTGCTTTGAATATAGCCAAGGGAATAAAAATGTCAATCTGAGTTTAGAGTGCAATTCATTCACCTTTGGAGGCGGACAGAACTAAAACCTAGATCTCCGAACATTGCTGGAAAAATGCAGGTAATTAGTCTCAAAAAAGTTCTTGATTATATTCATAGGTACATATAGACCTCCATCCACACATATTTAATGGTAGTATTACTCCTCTTACTTAGTTATAAATATTGTAATTTGTAAATCTTTGGCGGTCTGATTCAGTTTTGTAATGGATTCAACGTTATATGACATCATGCTTAAAGATGTCTGCCCTTTTCTTAAAATTTTACTCATCGAGTCAGTGTTACCTGGTCTCATTACTTCTTTCATTTACTTTTTTCTTTAGAGATTTCCATCTGGAAATACTATTTATTGTGAGGTTTTTACTACCCCACTGCTTTGAATGAACTTCTAAACCTCCGAAAATTAGTTTTTAAGAGAGAGCATTTTTTTATTCTGTTTGGGTTCTAAAGCTATTAGATGGGAATATAGTGCCGCTTTGGAACCCACTCCATGTGTCTTGAGGCTTTCTTGAAGTTTTACATCAAATAATTGTGTCTGTCTTCGAGTGGTGCGACTTTAGAATGATATATTATTTTCTGAATTCACTTTATGTCAGTGAATAAATATGCTGTCACTCTACACTTACTTAGTACACCTACATGCAAAAAAAAAAAAAAAAGGTTTTCCCACTCCCACCAGGAACATTGCAATCATTCATGAATGTACCTTAATTCTATTATATCCAAATTATGCATTTTTAATTATTTATATAAAATAAAGTGAGTCATGTATGCTGATACAATGGTATGAAACACTGGTAGATTTTTATGTATGACAGAGGTTCCTGCAGTTCATTTACACAAAGATATGTGAAGGTAGCTTACCTGGTAAGGATAGAGAGTGACTCCTCCATTAGTTCGGTTCAGGGGCTGATGTGTCTGGAGAGCTGCTGAGCTGAGCGCTGCTCCACTGCCATTATTGCCACTGTTATTTCCAGGGCTGTTTACTCCAGTCACAGGTTGCTGTGCTGCACTCATTGTTTTCCCCGAACTGGGTGACCCATTCCGCCTTTCCATCCCACCTCCGAGTCCCAAAGAGCTAGGTTTGGAGCCCAATCTGTGCCCTGGGGCTTGGGTTTGCTGGCTTGTGGCAGGACAGAGAGATGTTTGCCCGGCAGAGGGACTCCCGTGGCTGGGGTTACACAGAACATGGCTTGGGCTGGGTGTTGGGGTCTGGCTAGGGCTCGGGAATGGTGACTGGGTGGAGGTGTGAGGAGGATGTGCAATGGCAGCTGCAGCTGAGGATGATGAAGAAGGGAGAAAAGGGGGAGGCCATTCTCGTGATCCGCATGCCCCCTGAGATGTATATCTCCCAACCAGGGTAGGAGGGGAAGAGGTTGGGGACAAATCCCACTGGTCGAGTGTGAGGACCATGCGTACGGCTTCCTGTTTGAGCTGCGTGAGGTGAGTTGCACAGACATCGCAGCGACTGTCCCGTTCATTCCATGCCCGCCGCGAGCTGTTGGGCACCTGAAGTTTGTCATGGAGAAGAAGAGAGAAGGAGGGATCCTGAAAGGAGAAACAGAAGCCATATGTTAAGACTCGTGTCTGTTGGAATGGCTCATCGTGAAATGACAGCAAAGATTCACTCGTTCACCCGTTTGGTTTCAGCATCCTTGAGAAATAAAAGATAGGCATATGGGAGTCGCACATCATGCACAGATGCCCTTCTTTTTCAGGTTTGCTGCTTTGGTTTGTAAACATTTCACATTGAAGTCTGAGTAAAGTCAAGTTAAAGTTTAGCTTTTGGCTGAATAGGCAAGGAAAGCTTTATCTAGTTGAACACAGACTGGAAAAACCCCAATGAGTGTATTTGCTTCTACTTCATATTCCATAAATGACATGTGTTAAGAAAACAAATTTGACACTGGAGTTAAGCAAGTTCAGCAACACATGAAATGATGCTCACACATAAATCTGAGAGTTATCGCAACTCTGTGTTTCAACATGTACAATGTTAAGTAATTTTGACCAAATCAGAGCAATATTTTAACAAGCAGTAGAATAAAAAGTGGATTCATGGGTTGATTAACCCATGACCATGTTTTTATTTTCTCTTCGAGCTTCAAATATAGATGCCCTCTCGCTTACTGTTGGCCATCTGAAATCAGTTTTGTTCCGTTAACTCCAAGCTAGGTTTTAGTACCTGAACACAGTGCTATCAACCAGCAGGAATTTCATGCTGTCTCGGCAGGAACAGATGTGCAGGGACGTGAAAGAGACACATTATCCTTATTACAACTCGGGCAAAAATAAAAATGAACCAAAACAAAAGCAAAGAAACAAACAAACTCTCTTTACCTCTAATTTGTGTCTAGTTTTTTTGGTTTGAATTATATAGTTTATTTTTTATTTGAATCCAGATGTTATGAAAAAAAAATAAAAGTCATAAATATTCATGCACATTTGCTGATGTGGATGTTTGTGTTTGTCAGTGGAAGTTGTGTATGTGTAGTTTTACCAGGATAATTGGAGTCACTCACACAGAGCAAAGCCTATCTAAACCGCCTGCCCCAACTCTGGTCTAAATATCAGATTTAACAAGCAAACAACATGGACACACACACGTGCACGCGCAAGCACACACACACATACACAACAGACAAAGCTAATCCGGCCAAATTGAAAAAAGAGAAAGAAAACTCTTTATCTGACAAATGTTCATTAAATAGTTTGTTTTGTCCTGAAACAGCGTCTTTACATGGAGCCAGTGAGACTGATAATGAGAATAAACTCAGATAATTGACAGCTTAAGTGTAAGAAGAGCAGTGAGGGTATCTCTGCTTTAATCCATAATACCAGTGGAAGGGTTGTGGCATTATGTTAGAAAGCTGTAATTAAGTCTGAGCTTTGAGGTAGTCCAGAGAGTTTGTAACACTGAAACTAGGTAGTCCCTAATCCCAATCACTCCAAGCAGTTCCCAAAAAGCCACCTCCATTCTGTATCCCTGAATCGACAGTGGAACTTAAAACAGGCAACACTTCGTGTGATAGAGTGCGGCATCAATTCACACCAGCAGGAATGTGTATCGATGGTGGGCTGAGCTGCTCGGTGTCAGTACATCATCATCAGCCAAAACACTGTGTTTGTACTGCATTAATAAAAGTGATGACAGCTGTTTGTCGACGTTGAATCAATAAATTAGATGGAGCGTCTCTACGTCTCTCAAATCGATAGCCCTGTGATCGTTACAAACAAAAGCAGATTTGTTCGAGACACCGTGCCAACAGACAAGAGATACAAACAGCAGAGAGAAAAACAACAGGACCAGTACATGAAAAATGTGTGACTGGTATGTATGACACTAAACTAAGTGTTGTGTCAAAGGAAGCCCCTCTCTTAGAACGACAACCTTCACAGAAACTAAGTTGAACAAATGCTCAACTCTTCAAAAGGGGAGGGGAGACGGAGACAGAGTTTGTTTTTTTGTCTGGTCTATCAAACCGAGCTCTGCATGTGGCTTCTCCCTTTGGTGGCCCATAAAAAATAAAGGAATAAGAGTCTGTTCGGAATGAAAATAGAATAACTGTAGCATACTGTCTGTCACACACAAATACGCCTCTATCAGTCACAAGCTTTACCTTCACTCAATCAATACAGCATCTGTATGTGGGAGGGAACCATGTGTGTGTGTGTGTGTGTGTGTGTGTGTGTGTGTGTGTGTGCGTGTGTGTGTATGTGTGTGTGTGTTGTGCGCACAAAGTAACATTTCATGTAATGGTAAGAAACAGCCTCTCGATCTCAGAGTTGCCCGCAAAGCTATGTCAACAAACCACAGGACCACAAGATACACGGATAAGTGTGCGTGTGTTCATGCATGCATGTGTGTGCGTGTGTTTTGTGGATAAAGACGACCTTGTTGCCCCGGCAAAACCGAGAGGCAAAATGAATGGGACATGATTTTTATACACACAAGCATACAAATTCACATAATCCCAGTTGGAATAAGAATTCACTCACTCTGTGCAACAAGCTTTTGGTGTCCCCACTCAACCACACAAACAAACTATATTTGCCGAGTGCAGGCTTGCACTCACACACACAAGTAGAGGCAGAGGGGAAGAGAGAGGCTTGAGGTAAAGGCAGGTATTAAATGCACTGGGCTCTTTATGAATGTTTCAATTTTTATTGTTTCATGATACATTTTCTGGTCAGTGCAAAAGTCATGTATATTCATATTGTGACTGGAAAAAAAAGTACTTCTTCCAGCATTTAACTCAGGGATAGCCAGGGCAGGAGAGACTGACACCAAAACAAAAATGTAGACAATGTGAGTTCCTTTCATGCACAACAAATGGTTACAAATATTGACTACTAGCATTTCAGAACAGACTTCTATTTATCCATCATGAATACCAACCGACAGCTGAAAATGTGTCAACTGTACAGATGTTTTCTCTTCATCTGGGACTGGTTTCCAGAGTAAAAATGTTAAATTTCCTCTACTATCAAATCTCGTCTGCACACAGAGTACTCTATATTTAATGTCATGTCATCTACAAAAGCCATTCATTTACGCATGGGAATGTATACCTTTCATCATGTAGCAAACCAAGAAAGATGTGAGAGTTTAGGGGGAAGCAGCCATGATATTACTGCATGAAGCATGGATTTAAAAGGACATGGGGAAATGGATTGGGATAAAAAAGTAAGTATATGCACTAGTAGTTATCTTTGGTGTTTTTCTTTTAGGTCTGTTGCTGCTGTGATGCAAAAAAAAAAAAAGAAAAAAGGTCAGTGTAGAGGCATGCAAAGGTTTATATCAAATGATTTAGATGCACAAAGCCACGATTTCACAGCAGTCTCAATCTTAAATCTGCGGCCATTCTTTGTCATAATCTCATAATCCCTCCACCATGCCCAGTCAATTATCAGAAATGTGTCCCGGATATTTTTAACCCGACACCGTGGAGCAATTTAAAATTCAACTGTTTAATATCACAATATCATGGTTCACTGACTTTTGATCTGGGGACTTTTTGAATTTTCGAATCCTCTAAATAGGTCCAAAAAGCTCAAATATGATTTAGGAATCATGGTTTGAGCAACTAGCTTTTTGTCATTGCAGAATCAAATGACGAATCTTTTGAAGCGTACAATCACAATTTCTGACAAGCAGTTTCAACCTGCGAGAGACTCATTGCATTGTGATTTTTCTATTACTCACGTTTTTTGAGATAAAAGATAATTCTGTCTTGCAGTAAGTGTTGCCTCTAAATCTGTAACAAAAATGTAACAGCAATTAAATGCCCAGAAAACTGCATGATGCTGTTTTAAATTACTGTGAAGAATTCAAGAAACGGTCTAAACAGATGACAGATGAACACCAAATTGTAACCATACTTTTCCTGTATGGAAAGTAGTAGGATGATTAGATCTTGTTCCAAAATTGGATGGAAAAAGGGGGAGAGGAGGTCGTTTGATTTCTTTAAATCCCCTCTATCTTCTTGACAAATATATTCAAACACACACAAACACACACAGACACGCACAAGCAAAGACACAGATGCAAGCAAAGGAGCACTAAAGTGGACACAGTGTGCGGTCCTTCAGTTGAAGGCCTTGTTGGACAGAATTAGCTGTGATTTGGGGAGCAGCCAACTGTCTCATTGAAGAAAAAGATAAAAATAAAAGCTGAGGTTTGAGGAGGAAAGAGAGGGGACTCTTGGAACAAGGAGTTTTTGCAAGACTAAAGCACGAACACGCACAAATACACATGCATATCTATTTAATATCAATTAAACCCGAGCACAAGTTGCACAATGTGTATGCATTCTTCCCTTTAATGCCCTTTATTTGACCCTACTTGCGTATCTCTTCACACTAATGCCTTCTTTGTTATATTTTCTCTCATCTTTCAGAACAGTTGTGACATTGAGCCAGCTTATGTTCCCCCGCTCAAAACATACATGCATCCTAATTAGCTCTGCATTGGGTTGGCGCGTATGATATACTTCAATGCAGGGCAAATAATTTCAAGAATTAAATGTGGCTATCTAATTAAACATGGTTTCATTTTCCAAGTATCAAACAATTTTATCACATTTGATTTACAGTGTGATTATTTGTGTCATGAGAGTCATTTTGTGGTTAGATAAAAAGTCTGGGCTACTAAATTTCATCCCCTCTTTGCTCTCTCCTGAATCCCATATATCTGTCTAACAGCCATTGCATCACTTCTTAGTTCATCAGTATTCTGGGAGTGACTCAATCAGTCTCAGCACCGCAAAGTCCATGCGAGAGTGTGATTCATTTTCTCCTACAAGGACAGCCAAATACCACCTCAGCCTTATTGTGTAAGGATGGGGCGAGTGACAGGCACGGTGGAAGTACTGCGATGGAGACAAGATCCATGCTAACTGAACAGTGACCTTAGTGTCACTTTGTTTGCCAATGAGTGTGTGTGGGGAAAAAGAGTGATGGCTTGACGTAAAAAGATGGCATTACTGAGATTTGATGAGGAAAGACAGCTCTGCACTATTCGTACCTCGATGTGCAATTGTTTTTTGTTGTTTTTTTCTGTGAGATTGTGAGTGTATGTGTGCTGGGACTAAACCATTAAACAAAAAGAACAGCTTCCTGGGCATTCAAACACAGAGTTGTGTTTCTAGCCACCCTATCTCCTACTTGTCTAACGGTAAATGGAACAATCTTAGTTTTATTTACAGTCTTCATACCACATTGAAGTTTCTTTTAGATCATGCATACACTGCCTGTAGATAACTAGAATACCTTGCTATAATTTAGTCATTACAAAACAGATCAATCGGAAATCCCCATGCCTACACCGGAATGATCCCGACAGAGTAGACAATGTATTGAAGTCTGTGGCTACAATCAGTCCATCAAATCATGTGTAATATGTGTTGTTATAATCAAGAAAAACGGGCATTTTAAATAATTAAGCCAATGGATTTTTAAATTTACATTTTCAGAGGAGGATTACTGTGCTAAATCAGATTCTGTGTACCAGTATGATTCTTTTCAAAATTTCATGACATTTCCTATTTCATTTCTATGAGAGGAAAAAATGTATTTCCGTGGCAAGAAACGACTGATAAAACCCTTGCCATTTACTTATTCTTATTGTCAGAGCAGCTCCACATCCTGCTGTCTTGGATACTTACCCTCAATAAAGGATATCTCGCTTTGTTTGGAACCAGTCGTTCGCTAAATAATTGCCAGATATACCGCTCTAAATTCTTGTGGCAAGTTTTTATTTTCCTCAAATTTCACATCATCGTTCTACAATGAAAAACGTATCAAAGATACAATCACATTCGTAAGTCAAACTCTCCTCCCATCTTTCAGGACAAGAGACACGATGCTGCAACAGATGATACATACTTTTCGATTGGTACAATTTTTATGACCCAAAATGTTTTGTTACTGCTGACGCAGAACTCGAAATTTTATATGACCACTAAAATGTATCGGTAAGAGCAGGACTCGAGTCACACATTATATTTGGGGTTGGTGATACATTTTTGTTTGAGGCCTTTACAAAAATATATTACTACAGATGGTGAGAGGAATAATAGCAGTTTTGCATTTTTGCCACTTTCAGCAATTGTGTTTTCCAGTGCAGCGTCATGAATTAGGGAGAGGTTCAGAGTGTATGGAAGTGACACACTGTGATAGTGGGTCCGAGCTACCTTAAGGCTAATCAGTGAGAAATCATGTTGCACTAAGTTGCTGGGATATGCTGAAGAATCACATTTGATGAAGTTGTTTGTGCTGTGTTATCATGCTATAACCTTGCGACAATGGCCCAGTCACAAAGCTGCAACCTCCAGCACAATCAGACCCTTCTTCAAAGTTCTGTTTGTATATTTTCCAGTCGGAGTTCTTGAGGGAGTCGGGAATTGAGAAAAATAATGTGACAAAAAGACCTCTCAACCCAAAAAGAACTGTGGTTGCCAAATACCAATTCATAAGTCCATTACCTGATCTTGCTACAAATGGTAGCTGCAGTTAAAAGCATCAGATTAGAAGAAAAAAGAAAAAGGGTGCAAAAAGTCATGCAGGCTGAATAATTGTGCCAACCATTATTTTAACCCTTTTGTCATTATCTCTCTTTTGTCAGTCCCCCTTTTCATTCCCACTATGCTTATGTTTACCAAAAAAAGAAGAATTATGACATTTACCCTACAGTCCTCAGTGAAGAGAAGGCTGCTTATAGCTATCATAATGCTGTTTTTGGTGCATCCGTGCATGCATGTACGTGTGTCTGTGTTTGTGTGTGAGGGGTCTGTGTGTGTGTGTGTGTGTGCGCAATCAGTTCCAGATGAGTGATCATGGAGGGTAAACCTTCCCTCCTCCCCATTCTAATTTACCTTCCTTCATCTTTTCCCAGTCATCCCTCCCCTCTGTGCTCCTGTATACATAATATAATATATGCACACATGAACCTGCATTTCTCAGCAGGTCTAGGATCAGTGAATTCATCCAGAAAAGAACCAGACAGACAGTGTCTTGCACCTGCCCAGAAAAGACAAACACACAAACAAGGTGAGAAAAAAAATGATGGAGTGTTTAGAAAGAGCAAGAAATGGAAAACAGCGATGAGGGACTGCAAAAATACTATAAATTTCAAGTGGGATGGTAATGGCTCATGTCATACACATTGTTCCCATGATGGAGAATGATAGAATATGTGTGTGTGACTGTATGAATTACTGAGTCTGGTGTGTGCACAGGAGCAAGGTCAACTTTGAATTGGTTATAAATGGCATCGCGCACACACACACACACACACACACACACACACACACACACACACACATAGAGACAGACATATATTGGCCAAATAATGAACTGACAGAGATGCTCACTCACTCTCTACAAATCACATCCTGTCAGTCTTTTTCATTTGATGTTTGTTCCTCTCTCTCACGTCTGGCTGTTTGTCATTCACCTTTAAAACTCAAGTGTAAGTGGTGGAGTGGTCTGGTATGTTTACACTGGCCGTTTTATATAAGAGCTCATCTGGAGACAAGGTACAATTCACAAAATGATAAAAACTACAAACAAGCTTTACTTTAACAACATAACTCTAAAATACATATCCAAGCCAGTTTCATTTTGATGGTACACTAACTTGTGTATCAGGAGATTTGGTACTCTCTTTCAAGTCTCACATACCTCTTTCAGCATGTTATTTGAATTGACTGTACACAAAACTCCAGTGCTGTTTGCAGCACTTTCATGAACATCTTCGAGTTTGATGCCAAATCGAGACCAAAACTATACCATGTTGAGACCAAGACAAGACTAAGACTGAGGAGGGGAGACATAGTGATGATAAAGAAAGGGTGGGACCTAAGGGCATTGCAAGTGAAATGTGGAATATGAAAAATGCATAGGTGGAGCGGGAGATCGTCAGGCGGATCGGTGCAGTGTCTGCAGTCATGCGGACTCTGTACCGGTCTGTTGTGGTGAAGAGAGAGCTGAGCCGTAAGGCGAAGCGCTCAATTTACCAGTCGATCTACGTTCCTACCCTCACCCATGGTCACGAACTATGGGTAGTGACCGAAAGAAAGAGATTGTGGATACAAGCGGCCGAAATGAGTTTTCTCCGCAGGGTGGCCGGACTCTCCCTTAGAGATAGGGTGAGAAGTTCGGCCATCCGGGAGGAACTCGGAGTAGAGCCGCTGCTCAGAGAGGAGTCAGATGAGATGGCTCGGGCATCTGGTCAGGATGCCTCCTGGACGCCTCCCGGGGGAGGTATTCTGGGCATGGCCATCTGGGAAGAGACCACGGGGAAGACCCAGGACACACTGGAGAGACTATGTCTCTAGGCTGGCCTGGGAACGCCTAGGGGACCCCCCAGAAGAGCTGGACCATGTGGCTGGGGAGAGGGAAGTCTGGGCCTCCCTGCTCCGGTTGCTGCCACCAAGACCCGACCAAGGATAAAGCGGTTGAAGATGGATGGATGGATGGATGGATGGATGGATGGATGGATGGATGGATGGATGGATGAAAAATGCATAGGTACTTCTCAAATGGATCTGAAATTCTTCATTCTTCCCAAATCACTTATGACAGAGTTGTTTATACCTGCAGCTTTACTTGCCCTTTACAGCACTGGATTAGAAGCCCCTCAGTCTCAGGGACCAACTTTGTATTTTGTAATTTGCCAGTACAGATATGGGATACTTTTAGACCACAATCAATGATTAGATGTGGTACATGTCTATGAGGAGCTAAACTTAGAATTCGAAACCCAAACTTTACAAAGACTGCACCACATTAATTTATCTTCAGTCTTTCAATCAGTGGTTCAAGCACAAACAGAGCGCATACAGCATCCAAGCACATTTCTCGTCACGCTATTAAAACCATGTGACGTACCATGCTCACCTACGAGCATCCAAACAAATTTGAGACTGGTCATCAAAAATGAAACGTGGGATATTAGATGGACACAAAAAAAATTGTAGACATATTTATCACATCTTAATGATTTCTTTCCAACTTCATGTACTAATTTGCTCCCTGTTGGGGAGATTATTTCTTATTCTCAAGTGATTTTTGCTGGACAACTTAAGCTGCGCTTCGACCAATGCCCTGGTCAAACTTGGCATTTAGATCTGTTTTGAAAATTCAATTCCAAGTCGACAATCCTTAGTTTAGCAATGATGTCAGTTATTGAGTATATCTTCATGCAGTGAGATCGGAAAACAGTGGTCTAAGCCACACTAGGAAAAGTTCTTATAAAAAAGCGAAGACAAATGGGACCTGTGACACAATGGAATCCTATCTTATCCCTTAATTACCCATTCACAAACTCTTTTGCCCTGCAAAATCATTATTGTTGCTACATCTCTGTAAATGGCAAAAGCCCAACAGAGGCTTGTTATGAATAGCAAGGAATAGAACAAGCCTGTATGATTTCTCCCCACACTCCTTTTATTTTCCGTAGGAAGGGAATACGTTAATGGATCTACTCAGAGCATAGTGGTGCAGAAACAAAGTGGAGGCATTTATCATCAGAAATAGTGCAAGCAATTATAGGAAACAGAAAAGCAACAAAGTTCTCCAGGTTTAATACTTAACATAGCCCAGTTCATTTGACAAATCCATTATGATTACCCAAAAACCCGAAATTGTTCCAAAGATCGCTTTTCTAGCTAAGATCATTATGATATATTAATGAGGTAGTGAACAATGCTGCAATCTGTGAAAACACAGTTAATTCCACTAGCTTTGTTCCATGTCCGTGCGTTCCAGGTATATATGTCACTTCTAGGCATTAACAGTTCTCATCTAATTGATTTGATTTTGGAAGGTCACTCGCTACCAAGATCATAGATGAGATAAATCAGACAAAAGTCAGGCTGAACATCATGCCGTAGGTGGCACTTCTGCATTATTGGTTACCCCTGCAGCCAGTACAGAGGGATTTTAAGTCATGATTTGAACCAGTGTAGGGGCTGACAAAAGAGGGATGGACACAGGAATCTAAATGTATAAAGGACAGTTTGTATGAGATAAGCGTGTTGAAATTGGGGAAACTGCAATTCTTGCAGTCGTCTGTGGAGGCATATTAAGAAAACAATCACGTAAGTGTATGCCCATCCTCTTATCACTGCTTGCTGCTACAGGACTTGATCAAGAAAAAATATCTAATGTCATCGCAGAAGTTTCTTCTTTCCTATTTTCTGTTGCCCCACGGTGTACAAACAACTTAAAAAGCCTCCATGTTTCTTTCTCTCACTCACTCTTTATAATGTATTGCCTGCACCACCCCCCTCGGTTCTCCATTTTTCTGCAGTATGTCCCTTTCAATGATCTTTCTAATTGGCTATTCCTTCATGTGTTCCAAATAATGGATGCAAGAGTTATGGCTATACACATTCACACACACACATACACTTTTAGATACATTCAGACCTGAATAAAGTCCGTAGCACACACGTCTAGATAAACAGACCCTGGACTTCAGCACACTTGCACATTCATTGTTGTGTGATTTTGACATTTTATATTAGTAACAAACATGTATCTCGGGTTGCCATAGCAATGCAGGAATTGATTAGCCTAGACAACAGAATAGCCTAAGGGTATTTAAATTACCTGCCGCATCCTCTCTCATTAGAGACTAAATGTGTGGTACGAGGCACATATTGTGCATAGATGTTTGTGAAGCATATTTATGTACCGTAAAATGCAATGTGTCTTTGCAAATGTTTATCCGGATAGCCTTCAAATCATTCTTTCTACCAAAATTCAGGCTTTTTTTTGCCACTGCTTTGTCTGACATTTCCTTGGTAAGTCCTCTCTCCCAATTATTGTTGGTCAAGACAGCAGTGTTGATTCATTCTGAGACGATGAGACATCACACGCTCTGACATGCCTTTATAGAATCCTCTATCCTTTGAAATATAATTCTTTGAATAGTTTTGGAGAAAAAAAAAAATTCCATGAACAGGGTCAATGTGAAGGTCTGCCAGTGAGGACTTGATAGAGTTTTTCAAACAGTTCCTTGTAACCTTGATGGGGTCGATCTGCAGAGACCACAGGCAATGCTTAAGACTGACAACCAG
Source organism: Fistularia tabacaria (assembly GCA_901007705.1). Lineage (NCBI taxonomy): Eukaryota > Metazoa > Chordata > Actinopteri > Syngnathiformes > Fistulariidae > Fistularia > Fistularia tabacaria. Next base: position 13,644 of record CAAKHD010008488.1, on the reverse strand, counting down.
AATGAATTTACGGTGTCAATATTTCTATGGATCAACCCGGATAAGTGTCCATTGGACATTTTTCAACACAAGGTTGTGTTTTGCTCTGAGCCAACACATAATGACACATTCAAAAATAGCATTGCTTGACCAATGTGTGTGTTTGTAGTGGGATGTTAAACTTGGTCACAGAAAATATTGAAAACACATGCCATGGGCATATAACATTACTCTCTGTCATGCTGTCATGCAAACTTAACAAGTATTAACAAGTGATGTATTAGTACATATGTGCTTGATTTTTGTTACTGTTTACTGTTTGCGGAGTAGTTTTGACATGTTTATGGATTGAATTTTGCCGTTGGCTTAAATATCTTCTGGTGTCTACATACAAGACCCCTACAAGACACTTGTGGGGGAAGAGCCTTTTTTTAATTAGCTCACCATCTACATAAATGCCCAGCTTTAAATGAAATAGTTGCTCCATTTTAGGCCTATTTTATATGCAAACGTTGTTTTCTGGTAGGTTTTAAATAACCTAACTATTCATGCTGGTGCCGAACTGTAAATTAACTGCATGTAAACTCAGGGTGCAGCTCTTGAATGAGCCCATGGTCTACATCAAAGCAGGACAGTAAATGAGACTTTTACAAACTACTACCAAAGCATACTAATGTATGAATTTAATCTGTCGACGTGTTTGCAAGCTGCCAATTAGGCAGTTTTCTGGTGCTTGAATACAGATGAGCAGCATATCTTTTTTGCTACTGAACTTAAGTGAGGGAGTAGGTAGGTATTTGTAATTTAGTTATTTATTTTCATGCATTTATAAAGTGTTTTTGTTGCTAATTGGGATAATCCTATAATGCCACGCGCTGGTAAAGTAAAACTAAAGGTCAACATTTTATTTTTTACTAGTATAAACTTAAACTGAATCCCCATGATCCCCCAATTTTAAAAGTGTGTTATGTAAAATAAAAGCTGTACAATTTGACGGTCGTTTACAGTCAGACAGCATGGGAAGGGCGTAGACATGAATATGTATGTTCAGGGAACTTGAAGATGAGGTTAGAAGACAGAATTTTATCCAGTTCATGGAGGAGTGGAAATTCAAAAAAAGGTGTACATGGTGAGCTCTGGAGTAAAAGATTTGACACTACATATACTGACTGTTGACTGTGTTGGTTTACTATGATCTCTGTGAACAGTAATTTTATAAGTTTAAATCAATTTGGGGCTCTTTTTTCCCCAACTGTGAATCTCCCCTTCATCTACTTACTTATCTACCTTTCCTTCAAGCCCACCCTTCTTCTATTGCAGGGTTTTTCTTCCTCACCATCTCCCTCTTTCCTCCTGTTTTCACTCCCCTTTTGCCTCTCTACACTTTCTCGGTTTTTCTCTCTCTTTCATTCTCTGACAGTGATAAATGGCTTATTGGGTTAGGTAATCTATCTTGCAATATCCAACACCTGAACACACACTCTCTGATGCCCTCTCACTCCTCCCCTACACCCCTATATTCTGCCTCTTTCCATTCGTTGTTCTCTCTAGTATCCACCCATCCCAAGGTTAGTGAGGATCACTGAGGAGAAACTGAAGGTAAATACCTGCCGTACAAAATCTTTTTATATGCGCACAATGTAAAAGGGGAAGATATGCAGCAAACAGAAACTGTGGACTTACCCTTTCACATAAAAGCTCAAAATATATATATTCACTGGGAGACCGTTAAAAAATAAATAAATAAGCTTGTGTGCTAACACTGATTTACTACACTGTTTTTTTTTTTAAGATAGTGAGATAAGTTCAAAAATGTGCTGTGTTCTGCAAAGATGCTGAAGCCACATCTACCGAGGGTACCCAGTGGGGCTATATTTAAATGGCACATCACTTTTGAGGACATTTGGCAGTCATGTCTACTCATATTGACTCATTTCATTTAAACTCCCGAGAATTTCATTGTGACGAGACAGAATGCAGTTTCATGAACATTTGTATTGACAAGCATAGAGACGGTAAAAGAAACACTAGAAAAAAAAAGATTAACACATGCTCCATATCTCATTAACAGGTTAATGCTGCTGCAAAGCAAGAGCTTTAACTCCATTTATAAGAATCAGAAGGCGGGTTAAGAATGGGGCACGAAATGGCATTTTGTATGTACTGTATTCCATTTTGTAGGTTCCCTTCTTCATTAATTCAGCGATACATTTTGACTTCAAGGTAATCCTGGTTAACAGATAAAGTGACCCTGGTAATTTTAGCTTCAGAAATTACCACCACTTGCTAAAAATTAATGGACTAGTACTGTTACATGAGACTCATTATCTAGTATGCAGTGAGGCCTGGCTAAGTCAGCAGGTATGTGAATATGTCAGATGCATTAAATTAGCATTTCACCTGAAATGCTGCTCATCAGATTTTCAGATTTTTTGGCACAGGGGAAAATTAATTGGACTGTTTCTTAAAAATGTGAAACAGAAATCTAAAGTAATTGGACAAGATCCTGAGTGACTTTAATGCATAATATATAGTTGAATGCTGGATTTCCAATTAATGCAATTGTAGCAGTCCTATTCCTAATATCAGATGTAACATTTTTTTATGTGTAAGCATATTTGTGTCCACAGCATATTTAGAAATAATAGTGGATCTAGTGCTTTTCCTTTCAAGCACATTAATGATCATCACCCAAAGATGACAATAGGGGTATTGATTAAGTAAAATGACATGTAAACATAACATAAAAATAGTCTTAATTCCAATAATAAAATAAAATAAAACAAAATAAATAAATAAAATAACATATGATACAGAAATTGAATCAATTCTTGTACCAACTGTACTAACTAAATGTCAACAGAATATATTTGACATTGTCAGTTAAATAATGATTTATATGTGTTTGAAAGCCAATCCATTCAATGTGCTCAAGGCACACAGATTTTTAAAAAATGTTTTGCATTTCACAGGTTGTCAATGCAAATAGGAAAAATGAATCATGCCTTTTTTAAAGAATCTACTAAAAAACAACATGAAAACCTCTGGAAGCATGTATCTCAAGAGTGTTGTATCAATGAAGGGCTTATGAGCATGCGTCCAACTTCTCATCCACTCATTTACACAGTAGTACTCATTCATACATGTGAGCTTTTGAAAGCAACACAGAGCTCCACTGTTTGAGACTAAGCTCCACAAGCGGTTCACTTCAACTTCAGAGTCTTGCTCGAGAGCTCATCTGTTATTGGAAAGTGGGAAGCATTTATCCAGGTGTCAACCTGACAGTAAACCTGTGTTCTAAAATGACAGCCGTCTTTTTACAAGTTTGCCTGGGAAACTCAGCATAAAAGCACAAAAGTGCCTTCTGCAGCTCAGCAAGATCCAATCAGTCAGATATCACTTAATCTTCAGATCAGACAGAGGATTCATTGAGAGGTAGGAGAGTGCTGGAAGTGCGGGTACTGGAACATAAAGATTAAATGGAGGGAGGAACGTGCTTTAGTATAAGCCTCTGTCTGACACTAGCCCGGTGTACAGTCAATAGCAGATAACAGTAAACAACAACAGCCATTTCAAACCCTCCAAATCGAGCCCTGCAGGCTCCATCTGCTCGAGGTAATTGGAAAGTTTAACTGCTAGAGGCTATTCTCAGTCTCTGATTGAAGCACAGACGAGGAACAAACAGCCAATTTAATTCTCCCACTTTTACTCACACACACACCAACACACCCTGCTTCCCATTTAAGTTGAGCCACCTCTGTGTAACCCATATAAATTATTGCCCCCTCTTTTTCTTTAACCCTCTTGAACTAGTTTATCTCTTTCATCTTTTATTCTTCCCTCCTATCTTTTATCCCATTTGTTTTACCCCGAAGACGGTTGGATTTTGAGGGTAGTTGCTCGCTGTCCTGAGATGGAAACTAAGCATAATAGTGAAAGAGGATGCTGTTTATGTTTATTAGTCCAAGTGGGGTGAAGGAAGGGTAAAAGAAAAAAAATCAAATTACATAGCAACTAAAAATGTGTTTTATAATAAGATGTTTTCAAATAGATAATATAAGACTAACATATTTGAGATTTACATGGCATAGAGTGCAACCCTTTCATTCATCACAGAACGTGCTTCTGATTTACCTTTTACTTTAACATGCTAAAAGATATGGAATGCGATAACATTATTCAAGCCAAATTAAAAACAAACACTTGGGAAAATTGATGCACAGCTCCTGCAGAGAAGACTGTCATGCAGCTGCTCTTGTAACTACTGTTTAAATGTCATCCTTGTTGTCATTTCAACTCCTGCCCTTTACAAAGGAATGGCACAATACAGTCACAGTCCCTTCTTAAAACACACGCACACATACACCCACCTACACACACAGACACACACACATGCAAACACACAAACACACAAACACACACACACACACACACATACACACACAGTCTTCCCATCCTATCTTTAGAATTATCTACAGCCTCTTAACCTAGTTCATCGCACACACACACACACACACACACACACACACACACACACACACACACACACACACACACACACACACACACACACACATACACACAGATACTCACACACACAAATTTTTAAATAGCAATCTTTATGAGCGTCCATTGACACAAAAAGACTGTTCTATATTCTTACGTTACCCATCAAAGGAAAATGCCAAACACGGCCTTACCTTTAACTACAGCAAAAGCTGTCCTTACCTTAAAATTTGAAAGAATGTCTCAAGCTTCGAAGTGCCGTCTATCCTAATTTCATTTCCTGACTTTTAACACATTGGAAAACAGATGTTGCACAACATGGTTTTTAGGACTGGAATGCCGTTGAAACTGCTTGTAAATCATGATCGACTGATTGATATACTCCTGCTCCTACTTTTAAACCAAAAGGTATGTAGGTCAGTGGAAATACTAAGCACTGACCAATATACACAATCTCACACATTTAAGCACACACTCACAAAAACATACACAACAATTTGCTGTTGTGTGTTTATGAAGGTAAATACATCACATCTCCCCACAAACTCATCTGTCCTTCAGTTTCTCCTTGGTCGCATCCCTGCATGCCTCTTCTCTGTTCTCTTAATTGAATTATTAAATAGCTACTGAAAAGGAAAATATCTACAGCACTAACAGTCACTATCACAGAAATATTTGAAATTAAAGAAAAAAACATTGATATTGTCTTTTTGTTCTGAAGGACACATTTTTCCAGGGAAGCACCACCAAGCAGGATAGGTATATTCATGACATCATCCATCCATCCATCCATCTTCTACCGCTTATTGGGTCACGGGGGCAGCAGCCAGAGCAGAGAGACCCAAACTTCCCTTTCCCCAGCCACATGGTATTGCTCTTCTTGGGGACCCCAAGATGCTCCCAGGCCAGCCGAGTGACGTAGTCTCTCCAGCGTGTCCTGGGTCTTCCCCATGGTCTCCTCCCAGATGGACATGCCCTGAATACCTCCCCTGGGAGGCGTCCAGGAGGCATCTTAACCAAATGCCCGAGCCATCTCATCTGACTCCTCTCAATGCGAAGGAGCAGCGGCTCTACTCTGAGTTCCTCCCGGATGGCCGAACTTCTCACCTTATCTCTAAGGGAGAGTCCGGCCACCCTGCGGAGAAAACTCATTTCGGCCGCTTGTATCCACAATCTCGTTCTTTCGGTCACTACCCACAGCTCCTGACCATAGGTGAGGGTATGGACGTATATCGACTGGTCAATTGAGAGCTTCGCCTTCTGGCTCAGCTCCCTCTTAACCACGGTAGACTGGTACAGAGGTCACATGACTGCAGATGTTGCAGCGATCCGCCTGTCGATCTCCAGCTCCATCCTTCCCTCACTCGTTAACAAGACCCCAAGATACTTAAACTCCTCCACTTGGGGCAGGACCTCTTCCCAAACCCAGAGTGGGCACTTCACCCGTTTCTGGTTGAGCACCATTGTCTCGGATATGGAGGTGCTGATCCTCATCCCAGCTGCTTCACACTCGGCTGCAAACTGCTCCAGTGAGAACTGGAGATCATGGCCTAATAAAGCCAGCAGAACCACATCATCTGCAAAAAGCAGAGACTTGATCCTGTGGCCACCAAACCAGATCCCCTCGATGCCCCGGCTGCGACTAGAAATTCTAAAAGTTCTGAACAGAATCGATGACAAAGGGCAGCCCTGGGGAAGTCCAACTCTCACCAGAAATGGGTCCGACTTACAACCGGCGATGCGGACCAAGCTCCGACAATGGTCATACAGGAACCGAACAGCCCATATAACGGGGTTTGGTACCCCATAATTTCGGAGAATCCCCAGTAGGATTGCCCATTGGACACGGTCGAATGCCTTCTCCAGATCCACAAAACACATGTAGACTGGTCAGGGCAAACTCCCATGCCCCCTCGAGAACCCTGAAGGGTATAGAGCTGGTCCACTGTTCCACAACTACGACGAAAACCACACTGCTCCTCCTGAATCAGAGGTTCAACGACCCGGCGGACACTCCTCTCCAGCACCGCTGAATAGAGTGTGATGCCCCCATAGTTTGAGCACACCCTCCAATCCCCCTTTTTAAAAAAGGGGATCAACATCCCGGTCTGCCAGTCCAGCAACACTGTCCCCGACGTCCTTGCAATGCTGCAAAGGCTTGTCACCCAGGACAGTCCTACAGCATCCAGAGCCTTGTGGAGCCAAGGGCGGACCTCATCCACCCCCAGGGCCCCGCTCTTGAAGAGCTTTTTGACTGCTTCAGCAACTTCAGCCCCGGAAATAGGCGGACCCTCTCCAGAGTCCCCCTCTGAGAAGCTCTCTAGCAGCCCCCGTACGGACCCCAAGAAGGGTGGGTCAACTGAACTGCTGTTGGGTGCATAGCCACAAACAACAGTCAGAACCCGTCCCCCCACCTGAAGGCGGAGGGAGGCTACCCTCTCGTCCACGGGGTTGAACCCCAATGGGCAGGGGCTGAGTCGGGGGGCACTCCATATGCCCACCCCTACCTAGCGCATCTCACCGGAGGCAACTCCAGAGTAAAAAAGAGTCCGGCCCCTCTCAAGAGGCCTGGATCCAGACCCCACACAATGCGTCGAGGTGAGTCCGACTACATCTAGTTGGAATCTCTCAGCCTTGCGTACCAGCTCGGGATCCTTCACCGCCAGAGAGGTGTCATTTCATTCCAGAGACAGCTTCTGCAACCAGGGGACGGACAGCCAAGGTCCCCCGCTCCAGCCACCGCCCAGCTCACACCGTACCCGATTCCATTGGCCATTCCTGTGGGTGTGGAGCCCAGAGGAAGGGGGACCCATGTTGTCCCTTCAGGCTGTGCCCGGCCGAGCCCCATGGGTACAGGCCCCGCCCCCGGGCCTGGCTCCAAGGACAGAAAACTAGGTCCACAGTTGTTTTCCGTCATTAGAGTCTTAATGACATCAATAATAGTTAAAGGACTGAAAATTATATAATACAAGCATGATTGAGAGAACATAAAATATGGGTTTTATTCCATCTGACAGAAAAGCAGAGGCCGAGGCCTAAGTGAGTTTTGTGCAACAAACTTTTCAGACTTGTGTAAAAACACGTTTTTAATTCAGGGTTAGTGCCTTTTTATTTCCTTGCGGCTTTCGTCCTCGTGGCACGGGGTTTATGGTTCCCTCTGGATGCTTGTTTATCTTGTGTTTTTTTACAACAAATGAGATGCCTAGGTATTAAATCACTATTTTTATTTTTTTTTCATTCATTTTTGGTGACATCAGATTGAGTGGCTCAGAAATTTCCATGCAATTTATGACCAATTTAAGATGTGGGTCATGAGGTTCAACCAGTTAGAAAACACTGGAGTGCGAGAGAACACTGATCTTACAACCACAGTTTGATCTTGATTGAGCTGATGTTTCATGTTTTCTTTATAAGCGTTTCTTAATAATCTGGCGAACCCTGAAGTGAGCAGACAAAAGGAAAAGAAGAACAAGAATACAAGTACAAATAACTTCCCTTTAAATATCAGGTTATCATAATTTAATTCTTTTTTGTTAATGTTAGATTATGTCATTCTGCACATAAAGGGGAATCTTGACCCAGGCAGTCCTCCTGACCTGCAGATGTGTTGTAGAGCAGGACACTGAACCCCTAACTGCTCCTTGGGCACTGCCAAGTGGCTGCCCACTGCTAAAGGATCATACATTATAGGTAAAATGCAGTGGTCAAAGTTTGCTGATGTTATTATGTATGTATGAGTGAATGTAACTAAATGAATGGCCTTCTTCTTCTTCCTTTTCTTCTTCATCTTCTTCTACAGGTATTGTCCTGCATTTTCATGCAGTTCATTCAGTCCAATTAATACTGTTTTTGTCTCTCAACTTCAATGTCAAAGTTGTCATTTAAATCTTGAAAAGACACCCTATATTGTGACAGGGTGAAATGCAATTTGCCTGAGTTCCTAAATGTCATTCAATTCATGATATGAAGGTAACCCATGTTGACTTTAAAGATGATTAATTGCTAAATTTAAACATGGCATCCTTCAAGAAAATATGGCAAAAGGAACAAACAACATAGACACGTGTTTTTTATCATAATTTTAAAATCCAATCTGACATTGACATTAAACTTGAATAACTTTATCTGTATATCCATATATTGCCAAGCCTCTATAATTAAATATACTATACCAGTAACTCCCCACAGTCTATTTGAAGTGATGAAGCCTCCTGGATGAGAGGTGTAACATCTTCAAGCAACAAAGTCCAGTTCTCTTGATAAAATTTGACAAGGGTCGACCATGACCGTATGTACTTACTGATTCTGATTTAACTACTAAATTCTCCGAACAACGTCCTTCAGGAAATAAGGCCCATCCAAAATGACCTCCCTTCGAAAGTTTGTTTACTTTCTGAAGTTGTTGGAGACTCATTTTCATGTAGATGGAACATCCACACTGACACGCAAGTCATCCGTCTCCCTCGCACATCAACCTGTCATGAGACATTCCTGGTGTGAGATCCTGAAGATAGATGTGTTATATCTGACTGCAAGACAGCTTGTAAAAGAGTACGTCTGGGTGTGGTTGCATGTGTGGGCACAGTCTGGTGTGATATATCAGCAGGTTCTCTAAAGTTAAATGTGTTGTTACCGCATCTTTAAATAAACCGTTGTGTAACCAGTCTTCTTATCGTCTCAGAGTTGTGATGATGGCACCTACTGCTACAGGAGCACTGGGGTATTCTATAATCCCATCTCATCTCAGCTCTGGTGTCAGTATCAAAAACTAAAAAAAAAAGATTCAAAAGTCAAGAAATTATGTCAGAAAAATTACAAATTTAAAACTCCAAAATAGACACACAAGACAAACTCTCAAAGAGCATAGAAATGCTCTTTGTGATTCACATCACATTAATCAACGTGAACACATTCAAATATATTATATAAAATTTTCAACAAGAAGCGCCTCAGGACAAATGCCAAGCTACACTACTCAGTTCTTTATTGTGGCACTGAGGCGGTTGCCATGGCAGCTATGGATTTGAAGGTATCAGGTGCTGCAAAATTATCAGCCATTCAGCAGTGGGTTGTTGTGTGTGTGTGTATGTTAACACTGATAGCAAAATAATCATTGGCCCTTTGTATATTTTTCAGGAAGTATAGACCTCAATATGTGTTAGTATGTGTATATTCGTATAATCTACAAATCATGCATCAGTTTTTAGATAGTGATTTCTTTATGTGTTTAAGTATCTAAATATCAATTAATGTAATTTTGCTTTTATTATGAATTTGATGGATTATAGTTAGACAAGAGGACGGCACGGCGGTGCAGTGGTTAGTTCTTCGACCTCACAGCACGAAGGACCCTGGTTCAATTCTGACAAGGGGACCTTTCTGTGTGGAGTTTGCATGTTCTCCCCGTGTCTGCGTGGGTTTCCTCCCACAGACCAAAAACATACAGCAGGTTAATTGGAAAATGAGTGAGTGAGTGAGTGAATAGCTGTTTGCCTGTATATGTGGCTCTGCGATTGACTGGCGATCAGTCCAGGGTGTACCCCGCCTCTCACCCGATGACAGCTGGGATAGGCTCCAGCATCCCCTGTGACCCTGAGTGCAGGGTAAGCAGCAGACACTGAATAGTTAGACAATTGAGGGGTACACCCTAACTCACACACTGTGAGTGGAACATTTGATCGGGGTAGCATTGTTAGTCTAATTAATCTAATTATATCTGGATCATAGCTGTAATGACACTGATGGCACTATTACTGTTTTTTCTTCTCTTCCTTATTTTCCTTTCCCTTCCCCTGTCTCCCCCTGTAAATCAAAATCTTTGTGCCTCTTCGATTTTCCTTTTTTTCCTTCTTAGTCTAATTTAGAACAAAAAAGTGTGTAATGTGGGTTGTGCATATGTATGTGTGTGTGTGTGTGTGTGTGTGTGTGTGTGTGTGTGTGTGTGTGTGTGTGAGTGTGTGGGTGTGTGGGTGTGTGTGTGTGTGTGGCTGGGTGGGTTGTGTTTGTGGGCGGGGGGAAGA
>CAAKHD010008487.1:12260-24342 GCA_901007705.1 Fistularia tabacaria | reverse complement strand
GCGTGTGTGTGTGTGTGTGTGTGTGTGTGTGCGTGTGTGTGTGTGTGTGTGTGTGTGTGTGTGTGTGTGTGTGTGTGTGTGTGTGTGTGCAGACTTGTTGTGTGTGTGTGTGTGTGTGTGTGTGTGTGTGTGTGTGTGTGTGTGTGTGTGTGTGTGTGTGTTTGCTGCATGTGGACCTGCAGCGTGAACTTGACTCTGGACCTGCTGGTTTGTTGTGGTGGGTCCGAGCGAACGTCGGGCAGAAGCTCATCACCCCACACGTCAGTGTGTCGGTGTACGTCACTGTGTGTGTGTGTGTGTGTGTGTGTGTGGCCGCCGGCGTGCTCTAAACGTGACGGTGTGTATTCCCGTCCAGCCCTTGGAGTTCAGTAGTTACCGCACCTCCAGCTCCAGAACCTCCAGCAGGGCCAGTTCAGCCCGAGCCAGTCCGGTGGTAAGAACCCCCCCCACCTCCAACACACACACACACACACGTGACACCTTCAACGAGTTTCCACGGTTACCCGCTAGGAAGCTGTTAGCTGTTAGCTTCTGTGAAAGGATACACACACACATAGCACTTTCACCATCGCGCAAACAGGTCTTTAGCTGTCCGTTTCCATGGCTACACAACAGGTAGGTAACCTGTGAGCTGTTAGCCTTTAGTTGTTAGCACCTGTTTAAGGATACACACACACTCACGGACATACTCACACACACACACACACACACAGCCCCTACACAATTGCACAAACAGGTCTTTATCTGTCCATTTCCACGGTTACACAACGGTACCCTGTGAGCTGTTAGCCGTTAGCTGTTAGCACCTGTTTCAGGACACACACACACTCACAGACACATTCATACACACACACAGGTGTGCACACACACACACACGCAGCCCCTACACAATCACACAAACAGGTCTTTATCTGTCCGTTTCCACGGTTACACAACGGTACCCTGTGAGCTGTTAGCCGTTAGCTGTTAGCACCCGTGGAAGGACACGCACACGTGTGACACCTTCACCTGCTCGTGTCATGGGTCTTCTTGTGTCCGTTTCCATGGTTACACACCAGGAAACCACTCGCCGTTAGCCGTTAGCCGTTAGCGCCCGTGGAGGGTCGGGGCGACCTTCCTCTCTCCTTCGGCGCTCCGTCTCCGACGCCCGGATTGATTGTTGATCGCGTCTCTGGCCGGGCCGATGGACCGCGCGCGGACCGGATTGTTCTGGCCGCGGGTTCGAGGCCCGGCGTTTCGGTGTCCCCGCTGAAACTGTGTGTTGTGGCCCCACCGCTCCCCGTAGGACGGCGTCCTCCTGCGGAGCGGCGGCGTCTCCAGGGACCTGGACGACGTGACCGTCCCCGACCTCTCTGACGTGAGTGACCCGGGTTCCGGCGTGGACGCATGGCGCCGCCCCCGGGGGCCGCTGGGTAATCGCTGCCTCGTTAACAAGCCCCGCCCCCTTTGCGGTGATCGGCAATTGGAATGGCTTCTCGGCACGCCGAGCAGGCCGGCGGGAGAACGTGGAGAGGACCCGGGCGGTCGGGGGTAGAAGAACCCTGCGGTCCGGAGCTGCCTCACCTGTTGGCCGGTTCTTCCTCAGAAGATGTTCTTGAAGTGTGTGATGGCTGCCCGCTGTGTGCTGCATGTCGGGGGAGAACGTCCCACGAGGACGGAGGTTCTACTGGTGTCTGCAGGCTCTGCACGACCTGCTGGGTTCCTATGGGGACCTGCTGGGTTCCATAGGTGGCTTGCTGGGTTGCCTTGATGACTTGTTGGGTTCCTCAAGTAACCCGTTGGGTTACCTTGGTGACTTGTTGGGTTCCTCAGGTAGCCTGCTGGGTTCTTAAGGTTAACCTGCTGGGTTCCATAGGTGGCTTGCTGGGTTGCCTTGGTGACCTGCTGGGTTCCTCAAGTAACCCGTTGGGTTACCTTGGTGACTTGTTGGGTTCCTCAGCTGACCTGCTGGGTTCTTAAGGTAACCTGCTGGGTTCCTCAGCTGACCTGCTGGGTTCTTAAGGTAACCTACTGGGTTCCTCAGGTGACCTGCTGGAGACCATCTGGATGTCATTGTGCGCTCAGACGTCTGCAGTGCGACCTCTGACCTGTGTGTGTGTGTGTGTGTGTGTGTGTCCACAGGCGGACGACCGGGACTACCTGGAGAAGGTGAGCCCCCTCCCATCCTCCCTAAGTTCCTCGTTCCTCAGGAGATGATTGACTCACCTCCAGCTGTCACTCAGGGTTCCCGTCCAGCGTCGGCTCTGACGGCGACCACGCTGACCTCCAGGGGCGGGACGTCGTCCCGACGGGGGAGCGGCGACACGTCGATCACCGTTGACGCCGAGACGTCCTTACGAGAAATCAAGGTGGGGGCGGGGCTTATGGGCCGGAGGCGGGGCTTCGGGGCACTTTCACTCTCACTTCCAGCTCCGACTTGCACCGGAACCGCGGCTGGAACGATTCCCTGTGTGTCCAAAGAGACTTTTGTGGTTCCAACGTTGGGAACGATCGATCCGCCTCTTGATTGATTGATCCAGATTTGGCCAAAATCTAATATTGATCTTTAGAGTCAGGAAATAGATTTGAGAGACGAGGAAGGGCCTTCCTGAAGGTAGGGACGTTTCCTTGCTTTCCTTCCTCCCTTCCTTCCGTCCTTGGCTTGTTTTTGACGACACTGCTATCCTCTCTTTCTGCCTCCCGCTCTCTCTGCTCCCTCTCATCAGGAGATCCACGAGCTGAAGGATCAGATTCAAGACGTGGAGACCAAGTACAGTCAGAACCTTAAAGAGGCCAAGGTACCGGCGGCCGGAGCCAGAGCCGCTCCCCGGTTCTCCTTGCATTCGCGGTCCGACAGTAGGATGGTTCTACTCGTCTTTAGGCGGAACCGTCATTATTTGCCAGAACACACGTCGTGCCTCCAACACACCAGGGTTCCTGGTTTTGTTCGGACGGGAACACCAGTACCGTGTCAAAGCTGCAGAAGGCGTTTGGAGCTTCTGCAGTTTGACAAGAGACATGAAGGTTAACATCTTGTCCTTCGGCTTTTTCACGGAAAATTCAGTTCGTGCGAAATAAACACATAAAGCCCAACTCCAGGAAGCAAAAAAACAAAAACAAAACCTCACCCGGCAGGTGAGCTCTCTGACATATTTGCCCAAGATGACGTTTGAGAAGTCGTCGAAGAAGTGTTCCTCAACACGGCGGGCAGACGGATCTGCGCTCAGGGGCCGACGCCGGCCAACGGAGACCAAATGGATCCAGAATGGGCCTTAAAACCGGATCCCTCCTCTGTTGTGACCTGTATCTTCTGCCCCTCCTGGCGCTGATTCTTCCTCGCATGCAGCTTGTCGCTTCCTCCCTCCTTAAACCCTCTGAGATCATTCCGGGACGAGCTTTAGAACCGCCGGTGTCGGAGTAAGGAGAAACCGAGTCGGGGATTTAAGAACAGAAACGCAGCGAAAAAACTCTTGTCATGTAAATCACGACATCGTCTGCGTACAGGCACACTCGGAAACAACTCCGCCCACCGCGTGTCCCGATTGGCTGAGGGGGTTGGGGGTTGTATGACGCGGAGCTGCCACCTGTAACACTCTGCTGCCCCTGGTGTCAGGATGATCTGGCAGCGGTGGAGGAGAAGTACCGGAAGGCGATGGTGTCCAACGCCCAGCTGGACAACGAGAAGAACAACCTGATGTACCAGGTGGACACGCTGAAGGACTCGCTGATGGAGCTGGAGGAGCTGCTGGCCGAGTCCCGGCGCCAGTACGAGGATAAGGCCAAGGTACGGGGCGCCGCGTTCGATTCAGAAAATATGTACAGGAAATGGTGATTGACAATGTGTCAATCATCATCAGGGGGCGGGACCGGGAGCTCGTGATTAAAAACTGCAAATCTGTTTGCTGTTGTTGGACCTCGAGGGGTCCCGGAAGGACAGCGTCTTTATGACCTTTTCTAATCCCGGGTGCTCCTTCGTCCCGGCAGGAGCTGGACCGAGAGAAGCACGCCCACGCCGTCGTCCAGTTCCAGCTGGGCGAGGCCAAGGAGACGCTCAAACAGAGCGAGGAGCTGCTGAACGTCAGTAGACACACAGCGACTCCCGTCCCAACCCGCATGTCCCAACTCGCATGTCCCAACTTCTTCTTCTCACTTCCTGTCTTCTTCACCTTCCTCCCTTCCATCCCCGCTCCCTTCCCGGGGGTCAGGAGATCCGCCAGCTGCGTCTGAAGCAGGACGGGTCGTTGCGGGAGATCTCCGACCTGCAGGAGACGCTGGAGTGGAAGGAGAAAAAAATCGGGGTACATCTGCGGTTTCACCACACTTCCTGCTTTCAGCATGAAACTCCATGTCTTCCTCCTCATTGCCTGCACCGCTGTTCCTCTCTCCTGTCTACCTCCACCTGACCCCCGACCCTCCCACGGCCTCCCGCCAGGCCTTAGAGCGCCAGAAAGAATATTCGGACGCCGTACGCATCGAGCGCGACGAGCTCAGGGAGGAGGTGGTGGCCCTGAAGGATGTTCTGAAGGTACCTCAGCCTGGGCGACCCTTGTCGACCCTCCACAGGAAGAACAGCAAAATGAAATCCCCATTCTGGGAAGTCTAAAACAATATTGGAAAATAAAAACCTTAGACGTAAACCCACGTTTTGAAGTGTCACGACATGTTTCCTCCCTGCAGAGTTCATCGGACAGGAAGTCAAATAGAACCCGCCGAACCCAGGCCTTGTTCTCAAATGTTCTGTTCTGGTGTTTTCCAGAAACACGGGATCGTGCTTGGGCCCGACCTCAAGGTAAACGGCGACGGCGTCGGGACGGAGGGCGACCCGGCGCCAGGCGACGACCCCGGGACGGGACCGGCTCCGGACGCCCCGACGGAAGGGAACAGCATGCTGGGTAAACTTGGCGCCCCGCCGCCGCACGGCCTCCGCTCTGACCACGGCGGGGAGTTTCTCCCAGAAAACAAAATCAAGAAGAAACAAAATCGAAACCCCCGACATGGCGTGTCGCTGTGGGAGAAACTCGCCGCCCGCTTGCTGCCGCTCTAACCTCCACGTGCCGCCTGTAACTACACACCAAACGGGGACGATCCCACGCGTTCGCCGCCGCAGTCCATCGCCATCACACCACCATCTTAGGTCACATGACAAACCCTCACCGCTCCCGCAACTAACATCTTCATCACCACCATTGGTTAACCAGTTTGTCCCTGTGCGGTTGCCCGTCGTCCACTGCTCTCTGGTCATGTACCCTGAAAGAGAAGGCGGGGCAATTGTTATCTGACGCCACAGCAGTTTGCACATGGATTCGGTGACCTCTGTGTGACCTCTATCTGACCTGTCTGACCCCTCTCGGACGTGTGACCTCTCTTTGACCTCCCTCTGACCTTGGATTTCTACTCCCGCAGCCTAGTTCCCACAAAGACGAGCTGAGCTTACATCAGGGAGCAGCTCTGAGCCCCTTCTCGGTTGCGTAGGTGATGGACAGTGGAGGTTAGACAGGAACCTTTGTGGACAGTAATGTTTGCAGATGACGTTGTGATCTGTCGTGAGAGCAGGGAACAGGTGGAGGAACTTCAGGAGAGGTGAAGGTATGCTCTGGAGAGGAGAGGGATCGGGGTTAGCAAAACAGAATACATGTGTGTGAATGAGAGGAACCTAGATGGAGGTGGCGAGGCAACAGGGAGTGGCGATGAAGAAGGTGCAGGAGTCCAAGTACAAGAAGTTCAACAGTCCAGAGCAATGGAGAGTGTGGAGGAACGTGCGCAAGAAGGTTGGAATAGGTGGAGAAAAGTGTCAGGGTCATTCAAAGAGTATGAAAGGACGGACAGGTGTAGAAGTCAGAGGTGAGAGCATCCATGGTGTCTGGTTTGGAGACACTGAGGAGAAGACAGGAGACAGCAGAGATGGAGATGCGGATGTTCTCTTGGAGAGTGAGGACAGTGGAGAGGATCAGGGATGAGTCCATCAGAGGGACAGCGTGTGTTAGATATTCTGGAGATGAAGTCCACCGGGTTGGTTTGGACATGGACAGAAGAGGGCTGGTGAGGATCTGGGTAGAAGGATGCTGAGGTTGGAGGAAGACCTGAGAGAAGGTTCGCGGTTGGAGGAAAAGAGGACATGAAGTTAGTTGGTGAAGAGAAGAGGGTTAGATAAAGGCAGATGATTGGCTGTCGAGACCCCTGTGGGAAAGAGGAGGAAGAACGACCTGCTTTCAACGACGTTTCATCGCAGCCGAACCTCCAGCTGAACATTCCGGAAGGAACTCCACCCTCCCGACTGCGGAACCCCAACGAGAAAGTTGAAGTTGAGTTTTGAAACATCCGTTCAGTATCACTGGTCGGGAGCTGAGGGCCGCTTCTTGCTTCTCGAACCCGCCTGAAGGCACCACACCTGGTATCTCAACCCAGATCCAACCAGTCACAATTGAGTTTGGAGTTAGCTGCTTCCTGCTGCGCCCTTCAGAATAAAAGTACTCCACACACACACACACACACACACACACACACCGGGACCCGACCCCGGCGTGGGGAACCTGTGGTTCCGAGGCCGCCGCCTGCGACGTTTAGTGTGTAGTTGCAGCGGATCCTTCCTCTCTGTCCGCCGACGTTCTTCACCACTAACATCTGGGCTTCTGGTGTTTCCCCCTGGTGATCTTCATCCCTCACGTCCGAGATCAAAACCCCAGCGGTGTCTTCGAGCGCCGCCCTGCTGTGAGCCTCCTCGTTCACTTCAGACTCTTGGATGGGCCGAAAGCATACCGAGGTTCTTTGGATCAAGAGCTTCGCCTCGGTGTTCCTTCTGCATTCCTTCTCTCCTCTTGGCTTCTCCGGGTCTCCTCTGGACCCGTCTGCCTCGCTCTGACTTCTGCTGCCGCACCTCCCGCTGATTGGGGGCGCTTTGATAAATAAATGGTGTCTCCCGTCGGTCCTTCGGCCTTCATCAGCGTCTGCTCTCCATGATCTCTCAGGCAGCACCGAGGACGCTCGGTCCAGAAGTAGAGGAGAGGAGGAAACACCGGGAGAAGGTCAAACTAATGTCAGGAGGTCCGATGAGAACCAAGAGCAGAGGGAAGGAGGTCCAGATGGAGGCGAAGGTTCCTGCAGGGAGAACCGCCCGACAAGACAGAACTCTCAAGATGGAGATTTCAGTCCAGGGTTTGAAACGACTGCGTCGAGTTCTGGGGAAAACGTTGACGAAGGAGCAGATCCAGGAGAAGGCGCAGCAGATGGAGGCGGAGAGCCTTCCCAAGAACCGCCGGTCGATCTGGGGATCAAACAGGAAGAGGCGGAGGAGAGGAAGTCCACCGAGATCGACTCGCGCCCTGAGGCGGCAGAAGACCTCAGAGAACCGGACGGGTCCGTGCCTCCGACGACGGAGACTCAAGAGGCCGAGAACGAGGAGGAAGATGATCAGTCGGGTAAGCCTCCTCCTCCTCCTCAGGCCACGAAGAAGAAGAAGAAAAAGAAGAAGGGAAAAAAGAGAGGAGCGTCCAACGAGGAGAAGAAGGAGGACCGAGAAACCAACAAGAGAAGAAAGGGGAATGGCGGTCGAGCCTCTGCAACGGATCACCAAGCCGAGAAGGTCCGAGATCCGAAGATGGATGGGGTCCCGAACAGGAAGGGAGAGTCAGAGGGAACATCACCCGACTCTGACAAACAGGAAGAAGCGAAGCCTCTGACTCGTGACAGTGAAACGGCTGAAGACCCAAAGATGGATGGAGTGACGGAGGAGGGCGGAGATGACCTACAAGCCTCCTCTCACTCAGAGGCGCAGAGCAGAAACCCAGAACTTCTCATGGAAAACAAGGAAGAAGATCAACTTCTGGAACTGCGCGAAGAACCCAAGATGGCCGAAGCCGAGAACGGAGACAAACGGCAAAGTTCTTCTGACATCGACAAGCCAAAGGCTTCAAACCTGGAACTGGTTACAGACGAGACCGACGAGGAACGCAGTTTGGAAAAAGGGTCAGTTGGTGAAGCTCTTCTTCAAGAGCACCTGAAGGATGGAGTCACGGATGAAGATGCAGGGGCGGTACAGTCGTCCTCTGAATCCGACAGACCAAAAGAATCCGATCCTTTGGATCAAACTGTGGACCAAAAGAACGGAACGGTTCCTCTTGATGAAGCATCTGAAGAAGCTCAAATGGGTGGAGTCGCCAAAAAGGAGGGGGACGTTCTGCAGGCGTCATCTGACTCTGAAGAACCAAAAGAACCAAAGATTGAACCTCAGGAGAGTGAAGAGCAAACCCAGAAGACGGTGTCTCCCGATGAAACGATTGAGGAACCAAAGGTGGATGAAGCCGGGAGAGAGGAGGAGCTTGATGCAGGAAGCTTTTCTCCCTCAGACCAACCAGATTGCATTGGAGATGAGAAGGAGAACCAAAGTATGCAGAACAACTCCACCACCGAGGTTCTCGATGAATCAGAAGACAGAGTCGCGGACAAAGAGCAGAGTCCAGAAGAGGTTCTGTCAGATGAACCCGAGGATCGAGATCAGAGACAACCTGAGTCAGAGCACATGGAGGACCTGGAGAGCCACCTCTGTGCGGTCGATTGCCGTGGCAACGAGGCCACGTCTACGGTCCAGGGTGACGCCTGTTCATCGGAACCAGAAGATGCTGACGGGAAGAAATCAGAGGACACGTCCCAGGTTCCGGGGAAGGGTCAAACTGTAGAAGATGGTTCTGGTTCCTGCCCGGAACCTTCCGTCGGACCAACCATCCAAGTTCCGGCTGACGAAGAGGAGGAGGAGGTCGGAGATGGCCCCGACGTCTCACAATGTCCGGAGCCAAACAGAGACGTTAGCATGGCCACAAATTTGGCGGAACCTGAGATGTCCCCTCAGAAAACGGAATCGTTCACCGACCAGGAGGAGAACCCGACGTCCCCGAGGGAGCCGGATCCCGTCCAGACGCCGGAGGAGACCCCGCCCGAGCCGGTGGAACAATCAGCTGTCCGTGAAGACGGAGGAGCCACCGAGGAACGCGGTGATGGAAACATCAGGAGTGACCTGCGAGACCACGAGGAGCAGGAGGGAGAAGGCGAAGGGCAGTCATTCGATTTCGACGACCTGGATGTGGAGATGGCTGTGGAGCCGACACCAGGAGGGGAGGAGGTGGAGGGGGAGGTGGAGTCAAGCCAGGTGGAGGAGGGAGTCGAGCCATACCTGTTGGAGCCGGGCGTGGAGTCACACCTGGTGAAACCAAACCTGGTCCCCATAGGGCTGCTCCAGACCAAAGATGGGCCTGAACCCATAATGGGAGAGCCGCCTGGAGCCGCAGGGAGCAACCAGGATAGGGGAGGTTCTGCGGGCCGGGAGGAGAAGGAGGGAGGAGACACCACCCCACCGGTTCCACCCATGACTCCGGATCAGACGGGAGGCAGGAAGCCATCGACGTCCGGCAAGAAGAGCGGCAAGAGGGGCAAAGGCAAGGAGGAGTGTAAGATGTCCTAGAGCCCCGTTGGCGGTTCTGGAGATTGTGAGGTGGGTTCTCCATCATCCCTGGAACCCCACCTCAGATGTGTTTGGCTGCATGTGGACCAGGTCCGACCAGCGATCAGCAACGGAGAACCTCCCTCCGCTTGGAGTGGGTCGCCTTGAGCTGTTTTGCTAAATGCCCTCGTTTGTCCTGGTCGTGGACCAGTAGTCATTTGCTGGCGTCACTTTTATGTCTTTGGCTGCTGCTGCTTATTACGTCCATCAATACCTTCAGTCACATGTCCATCGATCCCTCTGTTCATATTTTCATTGGAACAGTCGAAGGTAACCTTTTCCAGGAGCGGTTTCTTCAATCCAGTTCTATTTCAGTACGTATGGAATAGGCTGTTGATGCAGATCATGACATCACTGAAAGGACCTCCCCAGGAATCCATCCCATAATTTTCAATCTCCAACAAGGGCTTGGGAAAATTACTGGAGGACAGAAGTCGGGAGAACTGCCAGGAGGTGGGCTCTGTCTTTGGAGAACCTCTGGGGAGGAAGTTCTCAGTGGGAGGAGCTGGACTTGTATGCTTAGCTACTCCTTTCCTTAAGGTCACCAACGGTGATGTACACCAGGACGACACCTCCAGAGTCCGTCCATTCAGCTCTGCGTTCCTTTTGTAACCGATGCACGCGAGTAGTTGTTGCTCGCCGGGCGGGGGAAGG
Source organism: Fistularia tabacaria (assembly GCA_901007705.1). Classification (NCBI taxonomy): domain Eukaryota; kingdom Metazoa; phylum Chordata; class Actinopteri; order Syngnathiformes; family Fistulariidae; genus Fistularia; species Fistularia tabacaria. Next base: position 14,219 of record CAAKHD010008487.1, on the reverse strand, counting down.
GGGAGGAGCCTGCGCCCGGCGATGTTTTTTTTATGGTTTTGAGTTTTGTTGCTGCTGGATGAAGAAGAACGAATGAATGAAAGAATAAAAATGTGGCTTGAAGCAGGAAGGCCCACTGGAAAAGGCACTTGTTTGTGGTGAATCTTCAGCAACTATGCATGCTAACACACACACACACACACACACAATAACGGAGTGCACTGCCGCATGCACCCGCCGCCCCTGGCTCCGCCCACCCTGGTACGTTAAACTTAACGGATTTTATGATTTTATTTTCTCTTTTTCCCCCCTTACAAACGTGCTTTCCCTCGCAGAGATCCGTCTGAGGAAACTGGTGGACGAGCGGGAAAGAATGATCGAGCAGGTAACGTAAAGGGAGGAGAAGAAGATAGCTGTTAGCTTGAAGCAGATTCACAAGGGCTATTAGCACCTAGCCATGAGCCTGGTGATTTCCCAAAACATCCTGCCACAGCTACGAGTTGACCAGTAGCAGAAATGTGTTACCTCTTGACACTAAGCCAGTGGCTGGTAGCAAATATATAGCTGTCAGCTATTAGCACTTTGCCATCAGCCAGGTGGTTTCCAAAAACATCCTGGCATAGCTATGCGTCGACGAGTAGCAGATAGGTGCTTTCTGTTGACACCAAGCCAATGGCTAGTCGCAAAATACATAGCTGTTAGCTATGCACTTAGGATGTTTTTGAAAACCAACCTGCTAATGACTGAGTTTTTAAACATCTAGCAACAGATAGGTGTTTTCTGTTGACACCAAGCCTATTGCTGATATCACTTAGCTGTTAGCTATCAGCACTTAGCCATTAGCTTGTTGCTTTGCAAAACATCCGAATATAGTTTTCAGTTAGCAAGCAGCAGATACGTGTTGTCCGTCGACACTCAGCCAACGGCGAGTATCCCTTAGCTGTTAGCGGCCAGTGGTAGCAGTGCTGCTCTTGCGTCTGTGCGGCAGGTGAAGAAGCTGAAGGCCCAGCTGGAGGAGAGAACCCAGAAGAACGGCGGCGGCGCCGTGACCCCTGACAGGGAGCCGCTGGAGAACGGCAGCGACCCCGGGCAGGCGGAGCTGCAGCGTGAGTCCCGGGAGGCGCCGCCGCCGTCCCACGGCGCCGACCCCCGTTGAGCGCTGTCCTGTCGCCCCCCCCGCAGGAGACTCCAGCAGGCAGATCAGCGACATGAAGTTCAAGCTGGCCAAGGCCGAACAGGAAGTGACGGCGCTGGAGCAGAACGTGAGTCCCGCCGCGGTCGGCGGATCTGACGAAGAAACGAAAATTTAGGATGAAGACGCCGGTTGCGTTGGTCCTCAGGTGACCCGGCTGGAGGGCCAGGTGACCCGGTACAAGTCGGCGGCTGAAAACGCGGAGAAGATCGAGGACAAGCTGAAGGCGGAGAGACGGAAGCTGCAGAGGGAGGTAGAGATCTTTCCCCGTCCGTCACAGGAAAGAGCCGTTGGGTTCCTCGTGGGCTGCTAAGCTAACTTGCGGTGAGGTTCAGGTGACCTGAGCAGATACTCTGGTTTCCGTGTCAATCCACAGCTGTGCTCGGCGCTGGACAAGGTGGAGGAGCTGGAGTCCAACAACAGCCACCTGACCAAGAGGCTGGAGAAGATGAGGTCCAGCCGCTAAGTTCTCCGCCCGGAGGACCCCCTCCTTCCTGGACGGGGGTGGAGGCGGGGGGGTCATGTCGGAACATCTGGAGAACATCTGGAGGACATGCCGGCCATGTGCCATTTCTGCACTCAGGAAGGGTGGACGTCCGAGGGACGACCGGGACGCGCCGCCGCCGTGATGCACTGCCCCCCTGCCCCCGGGTCATGTGACCCCGCGGGTCACGCTTGTGTGTGTGTGTGTTTTCTTTTTTTTTTTTTTTTTTTTTTCCAAAAGTGGTTGTTAACCGGTAATTTTTCTCCCCCCCCGCGCCCCCCCCACCCCTCCCCCCCCCCCGACC